>JAFMOC010000074.1:1305000-1542500 GCA_019802505.1 Corydoras sp. C115 | reverse complement strand
GAGTGAGTGTGTGTCCAGCGATGGACTGGCGCCCTGTCCTGGGTGTATCTGCCCAGCGCCCGAAACGTTCTCCCCTGGATGGGCATGGGGAACCCCACCGCGACCCTAATAGAGGATAAAGCGGAAGATAATGAATGAGTGTTGGTGTTTTAGTGAAATTCATTCATTTATTATCACCCGCTTTATACTATATTAGGGTCGCGGTGGGGTTCCCCATGCCCATCCAGGGGAGAACGTTTCGGGCGCTGGGCAGATACACCCAGGACAGGGCGCCAATCTATCGCTGGGCACACACTCACTCACACATACACACTTTTTTATATGGGGCAATTTAGAGAACTCAATTAACTTGATCCATGTTTTTGGACTGTGGGAGGAAACCGGAGAACCTGGAGGAAACCCACGCGGACACGGGGAGAACATGGAAACTCCACCCAGATGGGGATTCGAACCGGGAATCCCTAGAGCTGAGGGGAGAACATGCTCACCACTAAGCCACCGTGCCACCCTTTAGTGAAATTAGGCGTTTAATTAGATTCGTGTGATAAATTATCAATTAAAGGCTGGTTTCTTAACCACAATCCTGCGACTGTTATCGTTCAATATATATTATTCACTCTTTTCTCATTTTCTGCCAAATAATTCCAGTTTCTGAACAGTTGCTTTATCCCTTAATATTAACGTCGTTGTAATAATTTGCGTCAGGTCGTATTTGATGGAAACATCGGTTGCAACGACCACAGTGTCAGTAACTGTTGGTCAGTCTGTAAATGAATCAGTTTCATTTGCCTTCATTTTATTTCATTGTTTGTTTTACAGCCGTCTTCATGGTGATGAAGTCATCGTGTGAGGAGGAGGAGGGATCCTGGGGGCTGGGGATGCCGGAGAAGATGAAGAACAATGCGGACTGGGTGGACATAACGAACGACTTCAAATCAGCCTGTACAGGTAGAGATAGTGATGCATCCATCTGTAGTACATCCATCCATTTTCTTCCGCTTTATCCTCTCGCGGGGGGTTCCCCATGCCCATCCAGAGGAGAACGTTTCGGGCGCTGGGCAGATACACCCAGGACAGGACGCCAATCTATCGTTGGGCACACACTCACTCACACAAACACACTCTATATGGGGCAATTTTGACAATTCAATTGACTTGATCCATGTTTTTGGACTGTGGGAGAAAACCGGAGAACCCGGAGGAAACCCACGTGGACACGGGGAGAACGTGGAAACTCCACCCAGATTGGGATTCGAACCGGGAATCCCTAGCGCTGAGAGGCGGACGTGCTAACCACTAAGCCACCATGCCGCCCTATCTATCTATATTCATTCATTATCTCCCGCTTTATCCTCTATTAGGGTCGCGGGGGGGGGGGGGGGGGTTCCCATGCCCATCCAGGGGAGAACGTCTCGGGCGCTGGGCAGATACACCCAGGACAGGGCGCCAATCCATCGCTTGGCACACACTCACACACACAGACACACTCTATATGGGGGCAATTTTGACAATTCAATTGACTTCATCCATGTTTTTGGACTGTGGGAGGAAACCGGAGAACTCGGAGGAAACCCACGTGGACACGGGGAGGACATGGAAACTCCACCCAGATTGGGATTCGAACCGGGAATCCCTAGCGCTGAGAGGCGGACGTGCTAACCACTAAGCCACCGTGCCGCCCCTTCTGTAGTCTATAATATAAAAACACTAATATTCATCACCAGCACCGCCATATCAGTGTCACTGCAGGACTGAGCATCATCCACCATTTTAATAAAACCAGTGAGGCTCCTTAAGCCTTGAATCGGTTATCTTAAAGAGACTTTAAGATAACCGATTCACACAGCCTTTTACATTTAAAACATTTTAAAATAAAAAATCACTGAACGTCGATTTCTCTTTCTGCAGAACTCAAACTCGGAGAGTTGCTCCATGACAAACTGTGAGTATTGGAAGCTTCTGGAATAACGACACATAATGCTTTTTCACTTAAAGCTCTGTCTCCGAGACGTTCCTCTGCTTCCTCCCAGGTTCGGCCTGTTCGAAGCCATGTCCGCCATCGAGATGATGGACCCCAAGATGGATGCTGGCATGATCGGAAACCAAGTGAACCGCAAAGTTCTCAACTTCGAGCAGGCTGTGAAGGTTCAGCTTCCTTCAACGTTGGTTCCAGAATATCGTACTTCTGCTTATTTCTTGCTCATTACTTGCGTTGTGTCTCTGTTCTGTAGGACGAGGCGATTCGGGTAAAGGACCTCTCGCTTCCCGAGCTGATCGGAATCGTTGACACATGTTTCTGCTGCTTGGTTGGTAGAATTTTATCAATAAATTCATATAGTATAGTTCTGTCACATACCGGGACATGATGAGGTTTTATTAGGGTTTAGTGTGTGTGGTGGGTCAGTTGTGGGTCCAAACCTAAGGTTCACTGAAGTTACTGTTGTGGGCCCAGGAGCAAGACCCTTTACCCTCATTGCTCCAGCAGTGACTATTAAATATTATCCTGAAAGTTTGGGGGTTTCATAGTAACGTATTTTTTTTCTTCATAATGAGTTTCTAGGGCGGCACGGTGGCTTAGTGGTTAGCACGTTCGTCTCTCAGCACTAGGGATTCCTGGTTCAAATCCCCATCTGGGTGGAGTTTCCATGTTCTCCCCGTGTCCGCGTGGGTTTCCTCCGGGTTCTCCGGTTTCCTCCCACAGTCCAAAAACATGGATCAAGTTCATTGAGTTCTCTAAATTGCCCCATATAGAGTGTGTCTGTGTGAGTGAGTGTGTACCCAGCGATGGATTGGCGCCCTGTCCTGGGTTGTCTGCCCGGCGCCCGAGACGTTCTCCCCTGGATGGGCATGGGGAACCCCACCACGACCCTAATATAGGATAAAGCGGGAGATAATGAATGAATGAGTTTCTATTTACATCTCATTACATCATCATTTCCTTCCCTGTGTATTTGGTTTGATATATTTGACATTGTCGTTTTTTCAGATAACATGGCTCGAAGGTCATTCCTTGGCCCAGACCGTCTTCACCTGTCTGTATGTCCATAATCCGGAGCTGATCCAGGATCCCGCCCTCAAGGCCTTCGCCCTGGGGATCCTCAAAATCTGCGACATCGCCCGGGAGAAAGTCAACAAGGCGGCTGTTTTCGAAGAGGTGCCGTCTCTCATTTATTTATATATTTTTCGCATCATTGGATAATAATTTCCTCCGGGTTCTCCAGTTTCCTCCCACAGTCCAAAAACATGGATCAAGTCAATTGAGTTCTCCAAATTGCCCCATATAGAGTGTGTATGTGTGAGTGAGTGGATTGGCGCCCTGTCCTGGGTCTATCTGCCCAGCGCCCGAGACGTTCTCCCCTGGATGGGCATGGGGAACCCCCCCGCGACCCTAATAGAGGATAAAGCGGGAGATAATGAATGAATGAATGGATAATAATTCAGTGGAATTAACAGCTCTGGTTTGGAATTGCAGGAGGATTTCCAGGCCATGACTTACGGCTTTAAGATGGCGAACAACGTGACGGATCTGAGAGTTACAGGTGAGTCGCATGAGATCGAACCTCAAAACTGTCTCAGTTCACTCTGCAAAGGACATTTCAGCTGTCTGTCTGTATTGGGGAGGGCATGGTGGGTCTTTGGTAAGTGCTTTCCCATCACAGAGAGCAGGTCCTGGGTTTGATATTCAATTGGGACGATGTCCTCCTCATGCCTGTGTAGGTTTATTATGGGGTCTCTGGCTTCTCCCACATTCTTAAGCAATGCCAATAGGGCCCTCTATAACTGTCCCCTTTTGGATAATCAAAAGGGATGTGGGAGCGGTAGCTCAGTGGTTAGGGCGTTGGGCTTTCAATCTGAAGGTTGTGGGTTCAAACCCCAGGTCCACTGAAGTTACCAATGTGGGTCCTTGAGCAAGACCCTTAACCCTCATTGCTCCAGGGATGTTGTGATTAACCCTGTGCTCACCTTGTAAGTCACTTTGGATAAAAGCGTCCAATAAATGACCAAATGTAAATGTAATTTACATTGATGATGTCCTGATGTTAAACCCTCCACCTCCTTATTCAGTGGATTATCCACTCCACTGATGGACACTAGCATCGCTAGCGCTCAGAATCCTAAATGTAGTCATTTCCGTTTTACCTTTTTAAATTCCAGACACTTCAGATTGCCAGTTTTTGCTCACATCCTTCATTCTCCTAAACTTTAGAGATGCTTTTTAAGAATGCTATTACAAATGTTCTTACTGAATGTTGTAACTGCAGTGATTTAGACACTTTATAATGTTATTGTTGTTTTTGTTGTCTTATAGTGTTGTTTGTGTGCTGTAATGTTTTTTTTTTTTTTGTCAGGCTGTCATTGTAAATAAGAAGGTGTTCTTAATGATTTGCCTGGTTAAATAAAGGTCTATATATGCTTTCACCCAGCGTTCACAATTCTCTCAGGTTTTACCAATGTTTTTTTTTCAAGTTTAAATGTAATTTTGTTTATTTCCTTAACGCAGGGATGCTAAAAGACGTTGAAGACGAGCTGCAGAGACGAGTTAAGGTATAACGGGATAATGACGCGTCTCCTATAAGTCACAATACACAGCCATGTTCCTTATTTAATATTTATTTGGCTTTCACAGAGCACGAGGAGTCGACAGGGGGAGCAGCGGGACCCCGACGTGGAGCTTGATGTAAGAGCATCTCATTTTTATTTCGCCGCATGTTCACTTTTTGGGAGATAGATCATCAATCCGTATTATTAAACCAGCAATTCCAGATGAGCACTAAGCCTGTTGTGGCCCTTATTTATGAATTGTGCTCTGTAATTTGGCCACTAGATGGCATTTTAGGACTGTTAGAGAAACTGGTCTTCTGTTACTCTGAAATCTGGACTTGATTGCGTTGCCGAAGACCAAATTATTAACGATTTTGTTTGTTGTTGTTTTAATGAACGCATTATGAATCAAACCTTGTGTATTTTTTTATTATGTTGTGTTTGAGGCGGCACGGTGGCTTAGTGGTCGGCATGTTCGCCTCTCAGCGCTAGGGATTCCAGTTCGAATCCCCATCTGAGTGGAGTTTCCATGTTCTCCAACCTTCTTCCTCCGGGTTCTCCGGTTTCCTCCCACAGTCCAAAAACATGGATCAAGTCAATTGAGTTCTCCAAATTGCCCCATATAGAGTGTGTCTGTGTGAGTGTGTGTTTGCCCAGCGATGGATTGGCGCCCTGTCCTGGGTCTATCTGCCCAGCGCCCGAGACGTTCTCCCCTAGATGGGCATGGGGAACCCCCCCGTGACCCCAATAGAGGATAAAGCGGGAGATAATGAATTGATGAATGTTGTTTTTGTATCCATTTTAGAAAAGCAATAAGGCGCCTGAGATTGTTTATCATTGTGATTAAATCACAGTATTTATTCACAATTATGACGCCCTCTCGTACCTTACAGCTTTATTAATATCTCTCTCTCTCTCTCTCTCTCTCTCTCTTCAGCATCAGCAGTGTCTGGCTTTGTTCAGCAGAATCAAATTCACACGTCTGCTGCTGACGGCGCTCATCTCCTTCACCAAGAAAGAGGTCCGACCTACACCTTCTGAATAAGATGGCGTGTGAACTGTCTCTTTTTGACTTTGTTTTTCTGTTTTGTTGTTTTCAGACCAGTGCGGTCAGTGAGGCCCAGAAGCTGATGAGTCAGGCGGGGGATCTGCTACCTGCAATCCACACCACCATTCAGTATGGCATCCAGTCTCAGAATGACACCACTAAAGGAGGTAATGTGTTTAGCATGTAGACCTTATTAAGAAAGCTACACCTACAAAAAAATAAACCTGGATAAATTTTTTGTTTTTATTTTTTATGTTCCCAGATCATCCCATCATGATGGGCTTCGAGCCTTTGGTGAACCAGCGATTGCTCCCGCCGACGTTCCCCCGCTATGCCAAAATCATCAAGCGAGAGGAGATGGTGAACTACTTCGGCAAACTGATCGAGCGCATCAAAACCGTGTGTGATGTCATCAACACCACCAACCTGCACAGCATTCTGGTACTGCAGGACCCGTCCATGTCCATGTGTCTGTACTGTAGTCTGTTGTTCATATTCAGGGAAACGTTCCCTGCATTCAAACTTTTTTGCCAATGTAAAATGTAATGTCTTAAATCGGGCTTAGTGGTTAGCACGTTCTCCTCTCAGCGCTAGAGATTCCCGGTTCGAATCCCCATCTGGGTGGAGTTTCCATGTTCTCCCCGTGTCCGCGTGGGTTTCCTCCGGGTTCTCCGGTTTCCTCCCACAGTCCAAAAACATGGATCAAGTCAATTGAGTTCTCCAAGTTGCCCCATATAGAGTGTGTCTGTGTGAGTGAGTGTATGCCCAGCGATAGATTGGCGCCCTGTCCTTGGTCTATCTGCCCAGCGCCCGAAACGTTCTCCCCTGGATGGGCATGGGGAACCCCACCGCGACCCTACTAGAGGATAAAGCGGAAGATAATGAATGGATGAATGAATGTCTTAAATCTTGCATATTACTTCTTTAATCATTTTAGAAAGTGTGTTTATAGGCATTCTGTGGAGGATAATGGATTGTCATGGGTTTATATTAAATGTTGTTCTGCATGTTTTGTTTCTTCAGGACTTCTTTTGTGAGTTCAGCGAACATTCCCCATGTGTCCTCTCCAGGTCCTTACTACAGGTACGTTCGAACGATACGACGTTTATATACAACCTGAACCTGCGGGGTACCTGATGAAATGGCTGGAGCTTGTAGTTCCACTGTCCGTTTGGCTTCTTGTAATAATTTGTACTTTGCTTTGTTCAGACTACGTTTCTGATCGACAATAGGAAAGTGTTCGGGACTCATCTGATGCAGGACATGATCAAAGACGCCCTGCGTTATTTTGTCAGCCCCCCCGTCCTGTCCCCAAAGTGAGTCTGTGTGCAGGTTCCAGTAGTTTTAGAGTCATAATGAATAAATATATGGGTTTGTTTTCGGCTGATTCTCATGTTTGATGGTGAACCATGTCTTTGATTACAGATGCAGTTTGTACAACAACCACCAGGCCAAAGATTACATCGACTCCTTCGTCACTCATTGTTCACGGGTATGATAATGTTGATGATGATGGTGTGTGTGTACAATACCAGTCAAAAGTTTGGACATGACCCCTTTTTGCTTTATTTGATCAGTTCCACTTACTGTAAAGCTGGACTTTGTAGTTCTACAATTACAAACTGTAGTTGTGGACTACAGTACATACTGTGTTCTCTGTTCTAATGGTCAGGACCCCAATAGTACCACCACAGAGCAGGGATTATTTGGTTGGTGCATTATTCCTATCCCAGCAGTGTCACTGATGTGGTTTTAGTGCAGCATTTAAACACCTTAATGTCACTGCAGAACAGACAATAAACACTACACCACCCAAATTATACCTGTTAATAGAGAACAGAGAACCAACGGGGAGTAACAAAAACAAGAAAACAGATGTACTACAGTCTATAATTATAAAACTACAACGTCCCTCTATATGGTGAGTGAAGCTGATCTTATGGACAGCAGAGAGGAGGTGGATGCTGAGTGTATGACAAAAGCGACTGCTTGTGTTTCCCAGCCATTCTGCAGTCTCATTCAAATCCACGGCCACAACCGAGCTCGTCAGAGGGACAAGCTGGGACACAGCTTAGAGGAGTTTGCAACCCTGCAGGACGAGGTAGGGTGCAACGCCGGAGTTATGGCAATGAGTTTAATGAATGCTGACTGAATGTGGATTTTCTGTGTGAAATGCAGGCTGAGAAGGTGGATGCAGCGCTGCACGGGCTGTTGATGAAGCTGGAGCCCCAGAGGCAGCACCTTGCCTGCCTGGGCACGTGGGTGCTGTACCACAACCTGCGGATCATGATCCACTACTTGCTCAGCGGCTTCGAGCTCGAGCTCTACAGCATGCACGAGTATTACTACATCTACTGGTAGGTGGTGTCAAAATGCACATGCCGTATACAACAAGCCATAAGCAGTGTGTAAACGGGTGTGTAAACGGGTGTGTCGGCCGTGTGCAGGTACTTATCGGAGTTCCTGTACGCCTGGTTGATGTCCACGCTGAGCAGAGCGGACAGTTCCCAAATGGCCGAGGAGCGGATCCTGGAGGAGCAGCAGCAGAAAGGGCGGAGCAGCAAGAAGAGCAAAAAGAAGAAGAAAGGTGCAGCCTGTTGGCAATGGGTGGATGGATCAAGTCAATTGAGTTCTCCAAATTGCCCCATATAGAGCGTGCTTGTGTGAGTGAGTGTGTGCCCAGCGATAGATTGGCATCCTGTCCTGGGTTTATCTGAAATGTTCTCCCCTGGATGGGCATGGGGAACCCCCCTGCAACCCTAATATAGGATAAAGCGGGAGATAATGAATGATTGGAGATATATATATATATATATATATATATATATATATATATATATATATATAGGGGCGGCACAGTGGTTTAGTGGTTAGCATGTTCTCCTCTCAGCGCTAGGGATCACCGGTTCGAATCCCCATCTGGATGGAGTTTCCATGTTCTCCCCGTGTCCGCGTGGGTTTCCTCCGGGTTCTCCGGTTTCCTCCCACAGTCCAAAAACGGATCAAGTCAATTGAGTTCTCAAAATTGCCCCATATAGAGTGTGTCTGTGAGTGAGTGTGTGTCCAGCGATGGATTGGCGCCCTGTCCTGGGTGTATCTGCCCAGCGCCCGAAACGTTCTCCCCTGGATGGGCATGGGGAACCCCACGATAATGAATGAATGAATGAATATATACATATATATTAAACAATCTCAGGGAGGAATTGGATTGTCCATTGCAAGCAGCCTTTTGATTATAGTTTAATATAATATAATATATAGTTTTTATAGAAGTTGTTATGGATATGTAGGTGGTGGTGCAGCTCCATTATCATGCTTATACAGGGTGGCCCACGGAAAAATAGCCTGCCTGTTATAGCCTACCAGATACACCCACTCTGGGTTGTCCACATACTTTTGTCCACATAATTTGCCTAGTTATTAGAGAACGCCCTGATGTTTATTGCTTCTGTTTTCACAGCGCGTCCTCTGGGGAAGGAGATCACGCTGAGTCAGGCGTATCAGAACATGTGCGCCGGCATGTACAAGGTAAACGGTGCATGCAGTGTGATACACATCATCACACCATCATCAGAATGTTGACATGACATCATGAAAATGTCAACATTCAGATAGACCCAGGACAGGGCGCCAATCTATCGCTGGGCACACACCCACTCACTCACTCACTCACACATACACACTCTATATGGGGCAATTTGGAGAACTCAGTTGACTTGATCCATGTTTTTGGACTGTGGGAGCAAACCGGAAAACCCGGAGGAAACCCACGCGGACACGGGGAGAACATGGAAACTCCACCCAGGTTGAGGATTCGAACCGGGAATCCCTAGTGAATTACATGCTAGAGTAGAGGAGAACATGTTAAAACCACTAAGCCACCTTAAGATATCATACAGGTTAATTAGTCATTAGAGCACCTCATACTGCCGTGCATGGGCCGGACACACGTCCTCGTCCCGGTATGTCGTGTCTCTGGTATGGGAGACGACGGGGACGATGGAGAACCGACACGTTTCGACTCTGTGCAGCGCGCTAACTGCCGGCCGGAGGAAACCCACGCCGACACGGGGAGAACATGGAAACTCCACCCAGATGGGGATTCGAACTGGGAGCGTGCCGCCCTCACGCTGGTACAGACATGCAAAAGGACGGTTGAGCGTATTATGAGAGTTAAGGCTGTGAACTGGTTATTTATAGACCATGATTGCGCTGGACATGGACGGAAAGGTGCGGAAGCCTCAGTTTGAGCTGGACAGTGAGCAGGTCCGCTACGAGCATCGCTTTGCGCCCTTCAACAGCGTCGTCACGCCGCCGCCGGTCCACTACATCCAGTTTAAGGTCAGAAGTCTTTCATTCCTCCATTGGCTTTTTGGTGTTCTATTAATACACACACTAGGGGTGAGCTGCAATATTCGCTGATTCGACGATTCGATTCGGAGAACCGTAGTCGACATTTTGACCACATGGGGGTGCCCATGGCTGCTGCTAAGCATTAATTTTTTACATGAAATGTCTTTGTTTTCGTTATATATATAGCCTTTTGTCAAATAAAATCATCCTAATTTCTAGAAAAGAAAAAAGAAAAACAAAAAAAAGGTTTTCTTTTGTTAGAAAAACAAGTAAAATATATATTTAAAAAAAAAATCTTTTTTAAAAACTATGCTTATAGCGCCATCTTGTGGTGAAATTTTAACTGATTCGACTATCAGTCGACTATAGGGAAAATCTGATGAATCAGATTCGACTACGAAAATCTGTAGTTGAATACAGCCCTAACACACACACGCTCCTCATGCAATGCATGCTCCTCATTGGCCAATCTATTAGGTTCACCTCCATGTCTCCTCCCATATTCAGTGCTCTGTCTTCACAGGAAATGTCCGATCTGAAGAAGTACAACCCGCCCCCACGGTCGGCCGATTTGTACATGGCGGCCAGCAAACATTTCCAGCAGACGAAACTTATCCTGGAGAACATCACCAGCCCCGACGCCGAGGTACAAACACCTGCTTTGATTTCTGTGACGTAATCATCGGCCTAATCCTCTACCAGGGTCGCTGGTGGGGGTTCCCCATGACCATCCAGGGGAGAACGTTTCGGGCGCCAGGCAGATACACCCAGGACAGGGCGCCAATCCACACACACACTATATAGGGGCAATTTTCATTCATTCATTATCTTCCGCTTTATCCTATATTAGGGTCGCGGGGGGGTGGGGGGTTCCCCATGCCCATCTAGGGGAGAACGTTTCAGGCGCCGGGCAGACACACCCAGGACAGGGCGCCAATCCACACACACACTATATAGGGGCAATTTTCATTCATACATTATCTTCCGCTTTATCATCTATTAGGGTCGCGGGGGGGTTCCCCATGCCCATCCAGGGGAGAACGTTTCGGGCGCCAGGCAGATACACCCAGGACAGGGCGCCAATCCACACACACACTATATAGGGGCAATTTTCATTCATTCATTATCTCCCGCTTTATCCTCTATTAGGGTCGCGGGGGGTTCCCCATGACCATCCAGGGGACGTTTCAGGTGCCGGGCAGATACACCCAGGACAGGGCGCCATTACACACACACACTATATAGGGGCAATTTTCATTCATTCATTATCTTCCGCTTTATCCTATATTAGGGTCGCGGGGGGGTGGGGGGTTCCCCATGCCCATCTAGGGGAGAACGTTTCAGGCGCCGGGCAGACACACCCAGGACAGGGCGCCAATCCACACACACACTATATAGGGGCAATTTTCATTCATACATTATCTTCCGCTTTATCATCTATTAGGGTCGCGGGGGGGTTCCCCATGCCCATCCAGGGGAGAACGTCTCGGGCGCCGGGCAGACACACCCAGGACAGGGTGCCAATCCATCGCTGGACACACACTCACTCACACAAACACACTCTACATGGGGCAATTTGGAGAACTCAATTGACTTGATCCATGTTTTTGGACTGTGGGAGGAAACCGGAGAACCCGGAGGAAACCCATGCAGACACGGGGCGAACATGGAAACTCCACCCAGATGGGGATTCGAACCGGGAATCCCTAGTGCTGAGAGGAGAACGTGCTAACCACTAAGCCACCGTGACGCCTAGGGGCAATTTATAGCCGCCAAATCACATTGAATCCGTGTTTTTGGACTGTGGGAGGAAACTGGAGAAAACCCACATGGACACAAAAAGAAGTTGGAAACATGGATCAAATTTATTAACCGCTGTGCTGCACTGTGTTGTTGAGCCTATCCCTGTCTTTTTTTTTTTTTTTTAAATCAAGTACTGTAATCCAGACAGTGAACAGCCCTGGAGGATCCTGGGTAATGAAGGGCAGACATCAGTCAACTAATAATACTGGGGTTGTTCTCTTGTGCATGTGATTAAGGTAACCCGAATACTCAAAGTGGCCAAACCCAACATCGTCGTGATGAAGCTACTAGCAGGAGGACACAAGAAGGACACCAAGGTACAGCAACAGCAACGTCCACATCTGTCTGTTCACGTGGGAGACGATCAAGCAGCACTGACGTCCTCTTGTTCTCTCTATAGGTACTTCCGGAATTTGACTTTTCGGTCCATAAATACTTCCCTATAGTCAAGATCATCTGAGTCCCAGGCGCAGTAATGACCCGGACCCTGGTTCAATCCAGTGGAACGATCTGACGTTCCGCGGTTTCATACCTGTCTGAAACGACGAGGCCGTCAGACTCTGTAAGTCTGTCTGAAATCCTGAGCACTCAGAAGCCAGATGTTGGGTGCACCCTGGACCCGATTTAACCTCCTGCGACTGTGTGAATGAACTCAACCAACACGATGCTGGGTATTAAAAACAGAACCGTCTCAGTGTTTGGTTTTATTAGAATTTACAGACATTACAGCCACAGAACATTCCAAATAAATGCTCTGTAATCACATAGTAGCTGCTTACTGATCATAAACCCCCCCCAACAGATTCACCGTTATAATAGCAGTCAAAGGTTTGGACACGCCCCTTCTTGCTCCATTGTCCGGTTTATCCACTTACGATATAGATGGACTTTTTACAATTACAGACTAGTCCATCTTTTTTTAAATTTATTTATTTATTTTTTTTTTTTAAGTCTCTTGTTCTATATTGGTCAGACCCATCAAAGATCAGATGTAGTCCACAACCAGATGGACTACAGGCTGAAATTGTAGAACTACAAAGTTCATCTTTACAGTAATTGGAACTGAGAACATGGACAATTGGAGCAAAAAGGGGGGAGTCGGTATATTAACTAGCTTAAGGTACATTCAGGTCACCTGGTATTGACTGGGCGTTCTATCCCATCCATTTAAAGAGACGGGGCTAATTAACAAAACACTAATGTGCATGAGGTTAAATATGGTGTTTGGACATTAATTGTATCGGCCGGGAAGTAAGATGTCTTTGCTTCCCACCCGTCAATCAACCAGATTTGGGGCTGTATGGCCCGTGGGCCACATCCGGCCCGCGTGAGGTCAATGGGAATTATGATATCTAATGTGAATAAGGGATTCTAAAGGATTAATTATTAATGGTTTTCACAGATTTCTAACTCGGAAACATATAAATTACAAAAAGCAACAACGGAAGCCCATTTTAAAAAAAAAACAAAAAAAAAAAACACAAATGCGTTTAATGCTGTATTAAATGCATGGTATCTACTGTAGCTCCAGCCCATAGCACACGTTACTTTACTTCCATTTTGGTGTAAATTCAGCCATTTGGTTCAGTCCTTCACGAAAATCCCGGGTTTTTCCATGTGGCTCTTTGGGGAAATAACTCTTTCAGTCCTGCTATAGACTAATGGATTCATCAATGTGAAAAGCCTTTCATGATTTGGAGCACTGACCCTTGTGAACGATGCTTTTGCTCAACACACAGACACATTTTCTCCTCCACCCAGCTCTTCTGCTTCGACCTTAATATAGTTCAGGCACTGAAATGTACTTGTTATTATGTTTGATACATGTTTTCCCTCAATATGCTTACTGTATCGACTAACGGCACTTTGTTGCTCAGCAGGGTGTGTACTAGGACTGCTTAAGTTCTGGTCGTGGAGGTGTACTGCACATATTTTATGAGGAATGGATCAGAAATCCTAGGTATCAGATGATAGCCAGACTCTGAGGTAAGCTTTATAGATAGACTTAAAAAGAGTTTTAATACTAAGCAGGGTGTGTACTAGGACCGTTTTAGTTCTGGTTCTAGAGCCACAATGCACTTTCACAGCGTTTTCCCTGCTTTGAAACCCTCCGATGCAATTACTTAGTTCAATTATGGCCTCTTATTACATTACGGTTGATTTGTTTAAGCATGAAAAAAAAGGCCAGGATGTGCAGAACTGTTAAAAAAAAAAAAACTGGTTTAAACAAGTAGAGCTCAAAACCAGGTCATTGTTTAGAAGCCAGACTACGGTATGTACAGTACTGACAGACCACTACATACATCATGGTAGAAAAACAAGAACGAAGAACGTACACTTCAAAGCAGGGTGTGGTCTAGGACCATTTTAATTGTGGTCCTAGAGGCACCCTGCACTTATTTTTAGTGTTTTCCTGTTTTACCACCCCCCCCCCCCCAGCCTGACAGAACATTCTGGATGATTTGTTAAAACAGGCCAAACGCTGAAGTGTGTGGGACCCTGACCTAGGACTGTTTAAGAAACACTGGCTTTGTGAAATCGATCAGATACCATCTTGTTATCAGTTATCCGCCAGACTCTGAGTTATGTACAGTACTGACAGACTACGACATATATCGTGGTAAAATCACAGGGTGTGTACGAGGTCCCACAGCAGCACTGCACTTATATATAGAGTTGTTCCTGCTTTTTAAATCCCAGTGCAGGGTGGGGGGGCGTTATTATGAGCTTGGTTTGTTGAAAATGATAAATGCTATGAGGTGCGACTCTGACAGAGGACTGTTTAAGAAACACTGGCTTTAACGATTAGATCAGAAAAACTAGTTATCGGTTGAGAGCCGGACTCTGAGGTACAGTACAGTATGAACTCCCATGACTGGGCCTGCGAGGTTACAGTTGCCAAGCAACGAAGCTATATCATTTGTCCTTAAAGAAAACTGGAGGACAACAGTATGTCACAAAATTCACAGTGATGGAAACTTGGCGGTCCTAGTACACACCCAAAAACCATTTAGGGGTTTGGATATGGTCTCATGCATGCTCTTTTGGCTGGATTTCAAGCAGTAGCATTCTGTTGTTTATAAAATGTAATTCCTTTGACCGTCTTAATGTCACTGAAAACAAACAACTGCACTGTACTAGCGATACTGTTCATGCGGTGTCTTACAGACGACAGGGTTTGTAGCAACGTTCCATTCGCTTTATACTAATTCAGAGAATTTTTATGAATTTTTGATTCCTCGTGGGTTAAAGAGGGAACTTCCCCAGCGTCCCTCAGCCTACCCTGAATAGAAAACCTCACCGGATCCGGGGTCCTCCCGAGGACTTGGCCACTAATCTAGTAAGTTGTGTTCAGTATATTTACGTGTTAGGACTGAAGACCTACACAACATAAAGGCGGGGTGAAGGTCCAAAGCCTGGCCTTGTATTCTAATCAATGGAGACACGTCTCATCATAGTTTATCAGTGTTGGTGTCATAACACGTTAGCAGATATGACTATAAATAACAAAAGAAAAGGACAAAACAAACAAAAAAGCCCTAACGGGAAATGTCTTGCCATCGTCCTGGCTCTTAACAGCGGAGACGGCTGGCTCAGCGGGGTCCGAGTGGCGAGTCATTAGGCACATGGGTGAATCCGTCCGTTAGACCTCGGCGAGTTCCGCTTGTTTGTCGGCTTCGAACTCGGGCTCGTTCTCGTCGTCGCCGTTGTAGTCCGCCAGCTCGTCCTCGAACTCCTGAGCGGCTGCTTTGTCGTCTGCACACAAGAAATAAAAGACGTTCAATGAGGCTTTTCCAGAAAATTGAGGAAACGGTGGTGGAGGGTTCCACACCTTTGAGTTTGGACAGCCGTTTCTCGATCTCGCCCTCGTTGTCGTACTCGATCGCGGCGTCCTCCTTCCCGCCCTGATTGACGGCGGCATCCAGCAGAGCGTCTGGGTGGAGGACAGTCATGAGTCGCACGTCTTGTTCAAAACACTGCAGGTGTGGAGGCTTTTTCTTTTACCTGCAACTTTCAGATCTGCTCCTTTGATGTCCATCACGCCCTCCATGGCCTCCTGATTGGTGAGGTTGTTCCGGGTCCTGTTTTGAATGGGTTCTTTGGGGTTGGCCGTCGTCACAAGCTTGACCGGACTCGTAGCTTGGACGGCTACGTCGGCTTGAGCGTGAGAAGAAACGTGGACATTTCTCAAAACTCTGTGCTGAAGATATCTCCAGCACAAAGCTGGGGTCTGAGATTTGAATTAATACATCCCCCCCCATAAGGACATGATCTGTGTTTTTAACATTGACATGATTGTTGGCACCAGATGAGCTGGTTCATGTATGTCAGTCTGTAGATGATAATGGTGTGATTAATTCTATCAAAGGAGAAATACTTAAACCTTAAGACAGATGGGATACAATGGCAGAAGCCCTGTCTAGTGTAAGTCTAGTGTTCCTAAGGAAGAGCTTAAAGAATTTAAAAATATGGTATTGGATGAAGCTGCATAATAAAATACATGTTGAAAGAGCAAATAAACATCAACACGAACATCCACAATAAGATTCTAAATGCAGTTTTATGACATCACACATCAGTCTACAATGGCAGGGCAATGTTATGACACTATTTACTACCTACCTAAACTACTAACTACCTAAACGTAGGGTAATGACATCACACGAGTCCACAATAAAAGTCCAAATATAGTATTATGACATCACACATCAGTCTACAATGGCAGTTCCAATGCAATGTTATGACAGTGTATCATAGGAGTTTAAATTAAGGGTTATAAAATCACACACACACACAAAATAGCCCAAACGTAGGGTAATGACATCACACGAGTCCTCAATAGGAGTCCAAATATAGTATTATGACATCACACGAGTCCACAATAAGAGTCCAAATGTAGTATCATGACATCACACAAGTCCACAATAAGAGTCCAAATATAGTATCATGACATCACACGAGTCCTCAATAAGAGTCCAAATATAGTATCATGACATCACACGAGTCCACAATAAGAGTCCAAATATTGTATGTCATCACACGAGTCCACAAGTGAGTCCAAATATAGTATCATGACATCACACAAGTCCACAATAAGAGTCCAAATATAGTATGTCATCACACGAGTCCACATTAATATTCCAAATGCATTGTTATGGCATCACACGAGTCCAGAATAAGAGTCCAAATTGCAGTATTCTGACATCACAGGAGTCCAAAATAGTCCAAATCTAGTGTTTTGACATCACTGAAGCCCACAATAACAGTCCGATGCAGTGTTATGACATCACATGCGAGTCCACAATAAGAGTCCAAATTGCAGTGTTATGACATCACACGGGAGTCCAACATGCAGAAAACTATAACAGCAGAGCTATTTTTTTTTAATTCCACTGAAGATCTGGATTGTTAGATTTATTCACCTTTATAATTATTATTATTGGTATAAAAATAAAAATAAAAATAACAGAAATTATAATAGCAATTATAACTATTTTCACTGGTGTTGGCATCATCATTATTGTCATTATTATTGTTATCCATTGGTTTTTAGGTGGTAAACCATTAGTGAATTGCGTACCTCGGTTTTCTAGGATCTCGTTGCTTTTGAGGTGGTTCTCAGTTTTGGGATTCGGAGCTTCACCCATGCTCTTATTCATGCTGACTGAAGTGAGTGCTGCTGACTGGGATACTGGTTTAGAGACAGCTTTTAGAGTAGCGTTGACTGGAACCTTCTGAAAAAGACAGAAGTCATGAACAGTGCTGCAACTGTTTACCTGAATCACTGACTGCTTTTTTAAATCAACCGTGAAACCTGGATTTGTCCATCATCATCATCATCATCATCAACAACAGGGCAACACCCTTCATCATCTTCTTTATGGTCCTATATCGACCCTATGGAGTCTATATCAGTCCTGTGGGGTCCTGACTGTCAGAGGACAGAGTAATAGGGACAGTATAGGGAAGTTCATCAGGAACCAAAGTTTGAAACCTTTGAGCTCCGTTCAGGTATCTGTTTCTGCTTTACCTGATTGGCTGCTGTCGCACTTTGCCTCTCGTACTTCTTCTGGACCTCCAGTCTGGCTGCTTCCATCTTCTCATTGCAGTCCTCCTTCACGGCCAAGATCTGCGTGTTACACTGAGTCCTGCACATTCACACAGTACAACCCGCCGCTGTGAGAACGTTAAAGGACCTCACGCGGGAGTCCGTCAGCATCGAGGTGAACTCACATGTCGTAGGTTAGTTTTTTATTCAGCGTGTTCATGTTGTTCTGGCACGACTGCAGCTCCGTCTGCACCTTACTGAAATGCTCCAGCAGACTCTTCATTTCATCTACAGAGGGGAGGAGGTGCACCGAGTGGGGCGGACATTGAAATGATTGAAATTCATAGTTGAGGAGGGCGTGGCAAAGAGATCACATTTGGGGAGTTGAGTTATAAAAGGTTTTTAAGTTGGAACGACAGATAGATTTTTTACAGGTGAAGATTAAAGGAGGTGAAGGAGGGATAACAATAAGGAGTCATAACTTACTTTTTAGTTCTTGTACGGTTTTGGCTGTGGAGGAGATGTTGAGGAGGAGCTTCTCCTATCATACAGACAGATTTAGAGTTAATGAGTATAATATTATAATAAATAAAAGGTAGGCACGCTGGCTTAGTGGTTAGCACGTTCTCCTCTCAGCGCTAGGGATTCCCGGTTCGAATCCCCATCTGGGTGGAGTTTCCATGTTCTTCCCGTGTCCGTGTGGGTTTCCTCCGGGTTCTCCGGTTTCCTCCCACAGTCCAAAAACATGCATCAAGTCAATTATTCATTCATTCATTCATTATTCATTATATTCCGCTATTAGGGTCGCGGTGGGGTTCCCCATGCCCATCCAGGGGAGAACGTCTCGGGCGCTGGGCAGATACACCCAGGACAGGGCGCCAATCCATTGCTGGGCACACACTCACTCACACACTCCAAATGGGGCAATTTTTGAGAATTCAATTGACTTGATCCATATTTTTGGACTGTGGGAGGAAACCGGAGAACCCGGAGGAAACCCACGCAGACACGGGGAGAACATGGAAACTCCACCCAGATGGGGATTCGAATCGGGAATCCCTAGCGCTGAGAGGCGACCGTGCCGCCCCTCAAGTCAATTGAATTCTCCAAATTGCCCCATATAGAGTGTGCTTGTGTGAGTGAATGTGTGCCCAGCGATGGATTGGCGCCCTGTCCTGGGTGTATCTGCCCAGCGCCCAAAACGTTCTCCCCTGGATGGGCATGGGGAACCCCACCGCGACCCTAATAGAGGATAAAGTGGAAGATAATGGATAAATGAATGAAGCTCAAATACAACTCTGGGAGTAAAGCTGCATGAGGAAACTTGAGCTACGCATGTGTGTGTGTACCTTCTCCTGTTTCCACCCGTTTTCAGCACTCTGCTGCTGTCGCTGGTGCGTGTTCTCCATCAGCGTCAGCTGTTCAGTCTGCCTGCGTATTTGCTCCTCCGCCTCATTCCTACTCAACTGCTCCCGTTCCCTCTCGGCCGCCGCCCGCCGAACTCGCTCCTCCAGCTCGAACAGCTTTGTCTGAACGCCATCGGTTTCAAGATTCAAGAAAATTGTATTATCATTAATATCACATTGTTACATGAGATAGTAACGAAATGATGGGTCACGGACCCCGATCACCCTGTTATTTAAATTTAAATTTTGAGAAGAAATGAGGACTACACATATCGCTATGTGAAATGTAAAATATAATATAGTATACCACTATGAATATATCATATATCACTACAAATATAGAATATTTAACTATAAATATAATATATAAATATATGTATATACAGTATATAAAAATAAATTTGAGAATATATATATATATATATATATATACACACAGGGCGGCACGGTGGTTTAGTGGTTAGCATGTTCTCCTCTCAGCGCTAGGGATTCCCGATTCGAATCCCCATCTGGGTGGAGTTTCCATGTTCTCCCCGTGTCCACATGGGTTTCCTCCGGGTTCTCCAGTTTCCTCCCACAGTCCAAAAACATGGATCAAGTCAATTGAATTCTCAAAATTGCCCCAGTGTGTGTCTGTGTCAGTGAGTGTGTGCTCAGCGATGGATTGGCACCCTGTCCTGGGTCTATCTGCCCAGCGCCCAAAACGTTCTCCCCTGGATGGGCATGGGGAACCCCCCCGCGACCCTAATATAGGATAAAGCGGGAGATAATGAATGAATGAAAGAATAGAATAGATATAAATAGAGAATATAAAATATAAATATAGCAGCATATAAAAGTGTATAACGGTACATGTGAGATGAGGTGATGATGAGGTATTTTGGTGGAGTGATGATGAAAATGTGTGAACGTCGTGTTAGATGGCGTTTGTGAGTCTTACGGCTTCTGCTATGAAGCTGTTCCTCAGTCTGTTTGATCAAAAGACGAAAAATGACACAATGAGTGCGAATCACATCCATCCATCCATCCGTTATCTCCCACTTTATCCTCTATTAGGGTCGCGGCCGGGTTCCCCATGGCCATCCAGGGGAGAACGTTTCGGGCGCTGGGCAGATACACCCAGGACAGGGCTGGCGAATCGAATCCGCTTCACTGATTCTTTGTTAGATTGCAGTAAGTGACCTGCAGTTCCTATCCCAGTCTTTCAAACCGCATCCGTTTCCGGCGTCTCCCCTACTTCCTTAAGTGCCATTGTGACTTGGAGGCTGCAGGGCTCTTTTCCATAGAAAGATCCAATTTGCATTCAGCTTCATTTGCATGTAGCTTTTAAAAAAAGTAGTGACTTATGTTCTTTCGGATTAAAGGCACTGCTGTAACACACTGTGTACACTTTGACCCTCCCTGACATGGACTGCCCTTCTCTCCAGGGTGTTTTCATGACGTCGCATTCTAAGATGGTTCGCACTTTTGCAGCTCAAACAGCTTCTATTCATACTGTACAGTACCTCACAAATTCATTCATCCATTATCTCCCACTTTATCCTCTATTAGGGTCGCGGGGGGGTTCCCCATGCCCATCCAGGGGAGAACGTTTCGGGCGCTGGGCAGATAGACCCAGGACAGGACGCCAATCTATCGCTGGGCACACACTCACTCACACAGACACACTCTATATGGGGCAATTTGGAGAACTCAATTGACTTGATCCATGTTTATGGACTGTGGGAGGAAACCGGAGAACCCGGAGGAAACCCACGCGGACACGGGGAGAACATGGAAACTCCACCCAGATGGGGATTCGAACCGGGAATCCCTAGTGCTGAGAGGCGAACGTGCTAACCACTAAGCCACCGTGCCACCCCTACCTCACAAATTCATTCATTCATTCATTCATTATCTTCCGCTTTATCCTCTATTAGGGTCGCGGTGGGGGTTCCCCATGTCCATCCAGGGGAGAACGTTTCGGGCGCTGGGCAGATAGACCCAGGACAGGGCACCAATCCATCGTTGGGCACACACTTACTCACACAAACACACTCTATATGGGGCAATTTTGACAATTCAATTGACTCAATCCATGTTTTTGGACTGTGGGAGGAAACCGGAGAACCCAGAGGAAACCCACGCGGACACGGGGGGAAACATGGAAACTCCACCCAGATTGGGATTCGAACCGGGACACCCTAGCCACTAAGCCACCGTGCCGCCCCTACCTCACAAATCATGAGACTTAATGTACAGTACCGTACAACATGCAGTTCTCACTGTAATGTACCTCAAACTTTACCTCAAACTTACTGTACAGTACCTTAAAACCTACAGTTCTCAGGGTACAGATTACAGTGACTGCTAACAGCAACACAGTTTACAGCCTGCTCTGGTCAGTGGCTCACACCTCACGACTCAGACAGGCTAATTTAAGCTTTATTGTTTGCAGTTCATATCAAATTTTGGGAAATACAACAACGTTAAGTTAGCATTACATTAAAGATCACACGCTCATTATGTTTAGTCATCATCTCTGTCAGAAACTAACCTGCAGTTCCACATTTCTGGAGGTGGACACCCAGTAGTTGAAGCCCAGCAGAAGCATGCAGCCTACCAGCGCTGCCATGAGCAACGGAGGCGCACGTCCCCCGCGCCGACTGTTGACCAGCACTCCCATCATCTTTTCAATCTGAAGAAGAAAGTCTGTTTAGTGCTCAGTATGAAGCAAGTGCAGCCAAAGCCCCGGGCCCCAAGCGCAGTAATTAGCATTTGACACTCCTTTGCAAAGCATTTCGAGAGCGGAGTCAGACCTGGGTGGAGTTTTGCTTTGCATTTGTCAGAAAAGGAGCTGAAACTTTAACATTCTCTCTTCTTCACGGCTTCCATTCTGTTGGCTTTAATGTTGCCGGCTTGAATTTCAGTAGAAAAGGTCAAACGACCACAACGTTCTTAATGTAGAGTACCTCACAACTTACTGTTCTCACTGTAGAGTACCTCACAACTTACTGTTCTCGCTTTACAGTACCTCACAACTTACTGTTCTCGCTTTACAGTACCTCACAACTTACTGTTCTCACTTTACAGTACCTCACAACTTACTGTTCTCACTTTAAAGAACCCTACAAATTATTATTACTGTTCCGTTCCTTATACCTTACTATTCTCACTTACAGTACTTTACCTTAAAGCTCTCCCCTTTAAATGTACAGTACACCAACTCACTATTCTCACTGTACAGTACCTCAAACCTTACCCTTCTCACAGTACAGTACCTCAAACCTTACCCTTCTCACTGTACAGTACCTCATATCTTACCCTTCTCACTGTACAGTACCTCAAACCTTACCCTGCTCACTGTACAGTACCTCAAACATTACCCTTCTCACTGTACAGTACCTCAAACCTTACCCTTCTCACTGTACAGTACCTCAAACCTTACCCTTCTCACTGTACAGTACCTCAAACCTTACCCTTCTCGCTGTACAGTACCTCATATCTTACCGCGTTCACTGTGCGGTACCTCAAAACTCACCACTTTTACAGAACAACATTTCCTCAAATCATACAGTACAGTAACTTAATTTACACCTCTCACGGTTTAGTAGCTCAAAGCTTATCACTCAAACAGTTCCTCACTGTTTACTAGTTCAATATTTTCACTGGTGGAGTTTCCCTGTTCTCCCCGTGTTTGTGTGGGTTTCCTCCCACAGTCCAAAAACATGGATCGAGTCAATTGAGTTCTCCAAATTGCCCCATATAGAGTGTGTCTGTGTGAGTGAGTGTGTGCCCAGCGATGGATTGGCGCCCTGTCCTGGGTCTATCTGCCCAGCGCCCGAAACGTTCTCCCCTGGATGGGCATGGGGAACCCCCCCCCCGCAACCCTAATAGAGGATAAAGCGGAAGATAATGAATGAATGAATTTAAGATTTTAGAGGTTTATCCCAATTTATTCCGCTCACATAGTCTGCCGTGTGACGTGCACACCATTCATTATCTCTATTAGGGTCGCGGAGGGTTCCCCATGCCCATCCAGGGGAGAACATCTCGGGCGCTGGGCAGATACACCCAGGACAGGGCGCCAATCCATCGCTGGGCACACACTCACTCACACAGACACACTCTATATGGGGCAATTTGGAGAACTCAATTGACTCGATCCATGTTTTTGGACTGTGGGAGGAAACCGGAGAATCCGGAGGAGAACATGGAAACTCCACCCAGATGGGGATTCGAACTGGGAATCCCTAGCGCTGAGAGGAGAACATGCTAAAGCACTAAGCCACCGACGTGCACACCATTAACATGCAAAGTGCCCAACACTGAACACGTAGTGACGTCCCGAGCGATCCAAACTTTAGCTCTTTTAAATTAAGACTGAGTAACAATCAGCTGATACGCAGAGCCGAGATTAAGTTTATAAATGTTATTCATTCATTCCTTCATTATCTTCCGCTTTATCCTCTATTAGGGTCGCGGGGGGGTTCCCCATCCCCATCCAGGGGAGAACGTTTCGGGCGCTGGGCAGATACACCCAGGACAGGGCGCCAATCCATCGCTGGGGACACACTCACTCACACACACACTCTATATGGGGCAATTTGGAGACTTGATCCATGTTTTTGGACTGTGGGAGGAAACCGGAGAGCCCGGAGGAAACCCACGCGGACACGGGGAGAACATGGAAACTCCACCCAGATGGGGATTCGAACCGGGAATCCCTAGTGCTGAGAGGAGAACATGCTAAACCACTAAGCCACCGTGCCGCCCTAAAAATATTTATAAAAGCCTAAATTGATTCGATCGCTTTGTGGCTTCCAAGGACTCAACACGTCAACAAGCCGCATCCCCCACCCGTATTCCAGCAAGTCCCGCCTACAGCGTCACGATTGGCCAACACAACCACAACGGCCAATAAAAAAAAACAAGCCCCGCTGTCGCTCCAACGTTCTAACCAATTAACAAAGAGGAGGCGGGATCGCTTTAAAAAAATGCAAGCGGTGGAAAAACACTCGAACAGAACGCGTTACACAGATGCAGATTTATTTCTAATAAACATATCGATTTAAAATTACAAAGTCTAATAAATACTAACACAGCGGGACCGCACGGGCACGAAACATCACCAACTGACCCGAATGACTATGTAAACAAAGCGCCAACCCCCCAAAAACAGCGAGATAAGCGCGTTTAATGTATCTTGTGAAGGAATAACGCTGTGGTGTTTGATTCTCACCGCCGCGCGGGTGTTGATTCAGCATCTAACTCCGATCTGTGAACTTCCTCATGTCCACAGAATCCGCTTCTGCACCGGAGCTGAGGGGAAACCGAACCGCGCATGCGCGGCGGCGTCAGCATCTCTGCGCTTCTGTCGCGATGGCAGCGCGAGAGCGATGGTCGTGGTTGCCAGGTGCTCCACTTTCACCCCACATTACATTTACATCTACATTACATTTGGTGGCGGCACGGTGGCTTAGTGGTTTAGCACGTTCGCCTCTCAGCGCTAGGGATTCCCGGTTCGAATCCCCATCTGGGTGGAGTTTCCATGTTCTCCCCGTGTCCGCGTGGGTTTCCTCCGGGTTCTCCGGTTTCCTCCCACAGTCCAAAAACATGGATGAAGTTAATTCATTCATTCATTATCTCCCGCTTTATCCTCTATTAGGGTCGCCGTGGGGTTCCCCATGCCCATCCAGGGGAGAACATCTCGGGCGCTGGGCAGATACACCCAGGACAGGGGGGCAATCTATCGCTGGGCACACACTCACTCACACAGACACACTCTATATGGGGCAATTATTGAGAATTCAATTGACTTGATCTATGTTTTTGGACTGTGGGAGGAAACCGGAGAACCCGGAGGAAACCCACGCAGACATGGGGAGAACATTGAAACTCCACCCAGATGGGGATTCGAACTGGGAATCCCTAGTGCTGAGAGGAGAACATGCTAACGACTAAGCCACCGTGCCGCCTGGATCAAGTTAATTGAGTTCTCCAAATTGCCCCATATAGAGTGTGTCTGTGTGAGTGAGTGTGTGCCCAGTGATGGATTGGCGCCCTGTCCTGGGTCTATCTGCCCAGCGCCCGAGACGTTCTCCCCTGGATGGGCATGGGGAACCCCCCCCCGCGACCCTAATAGAGGATAAAGCAGAAGATAATGACTGAATGAATTACATTTGGTCATTTATTGGACGCTTTAATCCAAAGCGACTTACAAGGTGAGCACAGGGTTAATCACACGGGAGCAATGAGGGTTAAGGGTCTTGCTCAAGGACCCACACTGGTGACTTCAGTGGACCTGGGATTCGAACCCCCAACCTTCAGATTGATAACCCAACACCCTGACCACTGAGCTACAGCGCCCACTTTACGCTCAACCTCAGTGAATCGAGTGCAAGTTGACTCTGTTTGTTGGAGTGCGTTTTTGTTTTGCTTGCACAACAAAGTAGCACAACTTCAAGCTTAAAGAATGAATTATTTTATTGTGAACAAAAACACAAAACGGAAATACAGACATATTATTCACAGTCTCTTCTTGGTCTTTTCCTCCTAGAGAATAAAACAAGAGCAACATGTGAGATTCTCATTAAAAACACAAATGTTTTGATAAATCACGCTGAACTGAGATGTACTTCCTATTTATTTTAAATATGAAAGTGCTTTTGTTTTTTTTTTGGTAGGGACTGGGTACCCATTCATGAGAGAACGTTTTGGGTGCTGGGCATCTGCAGATACACATATATATATATATATATATATACTAAAGGGCAGCATGGTGGTTTAGTGGTTAGCATATTCTCCTCTCAGCACTAGGGATTCCTGGTTCAAATCCCCATCTGGGTGGAGTTTCCATGTTCTCCCAGTGTCCACGTGGGTTTCCTCCAGGTTCTCCGGTTTCCTCCCACAGTCCAAAAACATGGATCGAGTCAACTGAGTTCTCCAAATTGCCCCATGTAGAATGTGTATGTGTGAGTGAGTGTGTGCCCAGCGATAGGTTGGCGCCCTGTCCTGGGTGTATCTGCCCAGCGCCCGAAACGTTCTCCCTGGATGGGCATGGGGAACACCCCTGCGACCCTAATAGAGGATAAAGCGGGAGATAATGAATGAATGAATAAATGAATATATATATATATATATATATATATATACATACACACACCCTACATGGCGCAATTTAGAGCAGCCTATTCACTTCGATCATGTTTTTGGACTGTGAAGAACCCAAAGGAAACCCACATGGACACGGGGGAGAACTCCACCCAGATCGGGATTCAAACCTGGATTCGCCCCTTTATGATCTTAGTCCTTAACAGATAAAGTAAACAGTGGAATGCAGTTTTAAATTATTCCTATAGATGGCAGTGTTATGGTGATCTGTCAAAATGGATTGTCCCAATTTGGTTGGACAGCATATCTTATCTTCTTACCTTCTTATGTCAAAAGTCTTTGTGAGTCTGTGTGTGTGTGTGTGTGTGTGTGTGTGTGTGTGTGTGTGTGTGTGTGTGCTCCCTGTACAAATCCACACTTTACATTGATCACCGTGACCTCTGACATACTTACTCTGTGGAGGTTTATAAATTCTTTACATACCAGCAAGAAGCATTGTTTTTTTATAATCTTTAGCGAACCACCCCGCAGTTTTTAAAATGATTCAGGGGTGTGTTTTGGGCGTCACGTGCAATAAACCAATCAGCGTGTCACTTGCTGTTCCCTTTAAGAGGTGCTCTAAATTTGGCAGATTGCTATTTGAAAAGCTCAATAATTAAAAATCGTACGCAAATTTACATTCTCACTGATTGAAGGAAGCATCATCTGAAGCCGGTCAAAGCGGCGTCAAATGACCAGTAATAACATTATAATAACATAAAACACTGTAGTTCATTCATTCATTCATTCATTATCTTCCGCTTTATCCTCTATTAGGGTCGCGGTGGGGTTCCCCATGCCCATCCAGGGGAGAACGTCTCGGGCGCTGGGCCTGATACACCCAGGACAGGACACCAATCCATCGCTGGGCACACACTCACACACACAGACACACTCTATATGGGGCAATTTGGAGAACTCAATTGACTTGATCCATGTTTTTGGACTGTGGGAGGAAACCGGTGAACCCGGAGGAAACCCACGCAGACACGGGGAGAACATGGAAACTCCACCCAGATGGGGATTCGAACCGGGAATCCCTAGCGCTGAGAGGAGAACATGCTAACCACTAAGCCACCGTGCCGCCTCACTGTAGTTGAGTGAGAGTTAAAACCTGATGTACAGAGGAGACAGTGGTTCAGTAAAGTCACCATTACCATTATAGCTTTTCCCAGTTCAGCCAATACGTCCTCGTAGCGTTTCTCCATCCCCCTCAGACTCTCTGGTTTGACCGTCTGTTTCTGGAGTGATGGACTTCCAGCGTCCTTCACCATCTGCACAAATAGTTTCTCCTACGAGGACAAAAAGTAGATTCATTCATTCATTCATTATCTCCCACTTTATCTTCTAATAGGGTCGCGGTGGGGTTCTCCATGCCCATCCAGGGGAGAACGTCCCGGGCGCCGGGCAGACACACCCAGGAAAGGGCGCCAATCTATCTCTGGGCACACACACACTCACACAGACACACTCTATATGGGGCAATTTGGAGAATTCAATTGACTTGATCCATGTTTTTTGACTGTGGGAGGAACCTGGAGAACCCGGAGGAAACCCACGCGGACATGGGGAGAACATGGAAACTCCACCCAGATGGGGATTCGAACCGGGAATCCCTAGCACTGAGAGGAGAACGTGCTAACCACTAAGCCACCGTGCCGCCCTTTATTCATTCATTCATTATTATATCCTATATTAGGGTCACACGGTGGGGGGGGGGTCACACGGTGGGGGGGGGGGTCACATGCCCATCCAGCAAATACACCCAGGACCCAGGACAGGGCACCAATCTATCATTGGGCATACATACACACATTATTTTGGGGCAATTTGGAGCAGCCAATTTACCTTGAATCCATGTTTTTGGACTGTGGGAGGAGAGGAAAGCCACACGGACACGGGGAGAACACCATGAATTAGTAAACAATTTTTTAAAATGTATTTACCTGAAGGCGGCACGGTGGCTTAATGGTTAGCACGTTCTCCTCTCAGCGCTAGGGATTCCCGGTTCGAATCCCCATCTGGGTGGAGTTTCCATGTTCTCCCCGTGTCCGCGTGGGTTTCCTCCGGGTTCTCCGGTTTCCTCCCACAGTCCAAAAACATGGATCAAGTCAATTGAGTTCTCCAAATTGCCCCATATAGAGTGTGTGTGTGTGAGTGAGTGTGTATCCAGCAATAGATTGGCGCCCTGTCCTGGGTGTGTGCCCGGCGCCCGAGACGTTCTCCCCTGGATGGGCATGGGGAACCCCACCGCGACCCTAATAGAGGATAAAGCGGAAGATAATGAATGAATGAATGAATATTTACCTGAACTCCTAAGACGAACGAAAAAGCCACGCCAGCATTCCCAGCTCTCGCTGTTCGTCCCACCCTGAAATAATAAGACACAATAATCAGATGAACACCGAGCCCAAAACGCCCCGCCTGCTGCACCACCACAGAATCAGAATCTCTTTACTGTCATTATACCAGGTATAACGAAATTAAGGTGCCATACTTTTCGGTGTCACATGCTTAAATTTACACAGACAAAGAGATTTAAAAGAGAACACTATAATTTACAATTTACAAAAAAATTTGAAAGAAAGAAAGAATTTATTTACAATAGTGTATAAGAATCTACAACCTGAGTTGAATTTGTATTTATATATTGCACTTTTTATTTTATTTTTTTTTATTGCACGTTCAAAAATTGCACGTTCAAAAGTGAATTATGACTGTAAAAAATTTACAATGCACCATTTAGTGTTCGTACAGCGGTTGGGTAGAAGCTGTTTCTGAGCCGGTTTGTTTTTGTTTTTATCGTTCTGTAACGTCGACCTGATGGTAGCAGTTCTAGGAGACGGTGACCGGGGTGAGAATTGTCTGTAATAATTTTGTGAGCTCTCTGCAGACAACGAGAGCTGTGCAGATTCCACCATGTAATGTCTTATTTTAAAGAAATCTGAAGGTTGGATTAGACCGAGCACATGCCTGTGGATGTACGTCCTGCTGTACTGCGGCGCGTCGTAGTTGATGACACATTTAACACCTTTAATATCGATCCCTCTGGCGGCGGCGTCCGAACTGATCAACCTGGAGGAGAACCGCAGCACAGAATGAATGAACATCACCAGCGTTCTGTCTGCTCGGTGCAGTGTGTTACCCATACGGCCACATACAGCTGAAGCTTTCCTTGTTCGAAGCGCTTCAGGGTCTTCTGTCGTTCCCCAGGACTGAGCCGGGCCGAGAACTCGGCCACTTCCACACCGCCGTACAGTTTGACCAGCAAGAAGAGCCTGAAACAGGGAACGGGGGGGGGGTTCCATCCATCCATTATCTTCTGCTTTATCCTCTATTAGGGTCGCGGGGGGAACGGTGGCTTAGTGGTTAGCATGTTCTCCTCTCAGCGCTAGGGATTCCCGGTTCGAATCCACGTCTGGGTGTCTGCGTGGGTTTCCTCCGGGTTCTCCGGTTTCCTCCCACAGTCCAAAAACATGGATCAAGTCAATTGAGTTCTCCAAATTGCCCCATATAGAGTGCGTCTGTGTGAGTGAGTGTGTGCCCAGCGATAGATTGGCGCCCTGTTCTGGGTGTATCTGCCCAGCACCCGAGACGTTCTCCCCTGGATGGGCATGGGGAACCCCACCGCGACCCTAATAGAGGATAAAGCGGGAGATGATGAATGAATGAATGTGGGATAATGGGGCGTCACGATGGCTTAGTGGTTAACATGTTCTCCTCTCAGCACTAGGGATTCCCGGTTCGAATCCCCATCTGGGTGGAGTTTCCATGTTCTCCCCGTGTCCGTGTGGGTTTCCTCCGGGTTCTCCGGTTTCCTCCCACAGTCCAAAAGCATGAATCAAGTCAATTGAGTTCTCCAAATTGCCCCATATAGAGTGTATCTGTGTGAGTGAGTGTGTGTCCAGCGATGGATTGGCGCCCTGTCCTGGGTCTATCTGCCCAGCGCCCGAGACGTTCTCCCCTGGATGGGCATGGGGAACCCCCCCGCGACCCTAATAGAGGATAAAGCGGGAGATAATGAATGAATGAATGTGATAATGCTCAGACATGGCCGTCACCTGTGTGCCGCGTCTCTGGAGTTTGTGAAGCATAAGACGGGATTGTATTTCAAACGCAGCAGGAAGTGCAGGAGGAGGAGGGGTTTCTTACTCATCGTGCTCAGAACGTAGAACTCCTGCGGAGGGAGGAAAGGAACGTTGAGCGTACCGTTTGCACAGGGTGCGTACACTGTCGTGCGATGCCGATGCTCACGGTGAGGCCCTCGGGGAAGTTGAACTTGTCCCGTGTGCTGGACGAGGTTTGGGTGGAGCTGAAGAGCCGAGGCCGATGGAGACTCAGCTGCTGGAGTTTCTCGGGGTTCTGCGTCAGCGTGGCGGAGAACAGCAGCTTCTGCAGAGGAATCTGAGGAGGAAACAGACTGAGACCCACGTCCCGCGTTACAACCTCAGCGTCGTATGCGCTTCTGCTAAAAGTTCCGTGTCGGAATCATGGAGAGGTCCCACCTCGCCACGGTCACCGGTCCGGGCTCCATCCTTTTGAAGATGGACGTCTCCTCGGCGCCTCCACTTTTATAGACGGCCTTCGTGACCTGGCTGAGCCACGATTGCTGCATGCTGTCAATCATTCGATCCGCCTCGTCTACGATCTACAACCAGTTCATTAGACGTTAGAGAAGCGTTCCAGCCGGTTACTTAGTACTTGGTTGATGGTTGTGAAGGTGTTGCCGCTGTTAAGTTGTTGGTAGGTGGTTGCTAAGCCTCCTCAGGTACATATTCGGGTGTCTGTATGTGCGGGCGGCACAGTGGCTTAGTGGTTACCATGTTCTCCTCTCAGCTCTAGGGATTCCTGGTTCGAATCCCCATCTGGGTGGAGTCTCCATGTTCTCCCCATGTCTGCGTGGGTTTCCTCCGGGTACTCCGGTTTCCTCTCACAGTCCAAAAACATGGAGCAAGTCAATTGATCTCTCCAAATTGCCCCATATAGTGTGTGTCTGTGTGAGTGAGTGTGTGCCCAGCAATAGATTGGCGTCCTGTCCTGGGTGTATCTGCCCAGCGCCCAAAACGTTCTCCCCTGGATGGGCATGGAGAACCCCCCCGCGACCCTAATAGAGGATAAAGTGGAAGATAATGAATGAATGAATTTTAAATGTACCGATCCGGGCGGCACGGTGGTTTAGTGGTTAGCACGTTCTCCTCTCAGCGCTAGGGATTCCCGGTTCGAATCCCCATCTGGGTGGAGTTTCCATGTTCTCCCGTGTCTGCGTGGGTTTCCTCCGGGTTCTCCGGTTTCCTCCCACAGTCCAAAAACATGGATCAAGTCAGTTGAGTTCTCCAAATTGCCCCATATAGAGTGTGTCTGTGTGAGTGAGTGAGTGTGTGCCCAGCGATAGATTGGCGCCCTGTCCTGGGTGTATCTGCCTAGTGTCCGAAACGTTCTCCCCTGGATGGGCATGGGGAACCCCACCGCGACCCTAATAGAGGATAAAGCGGGAGATAATGAATGAATGTATGTGGTTGCTAAGACGTTTGGTTGTTAGGTTGGCAGTAGTTGGTTGTTTTGCAGTTCCAGCTTTATTACTTGGGTCTGAATATGTGGTTGCTAAGGTGTTTCAGATGGATGTTGAGTTGTAATTGGGTTTCTAAGGCTTTGCAGGTTAACCTCAGGGTGTCTGTATGCCGTTGGAAGTGTTGGAGTTTGTATATGGTTGCTAAGACATTATAAATGGTTGCTAGGTTGGCAGTAAGAGGTTGCTTGGCGGTCTGAAGGAATAGCGTGGGTGTTGCTATACAGTTGTTACGGGAGGGTGGAGGTTGGTAGGAGGTTACTTGGACATTCCTGGTGGCCAGTGGGATGTGGGTATGAGGTTGTTAAAGAGTTTTAAGTGATTATAGAAACATAGAAACTCACCAAGAAGCGAAGATGCTGAAGAGTGAAGTTCTCGTTTTTGTTGATGTGATCAACCAGACGACCTGGAGTGGCCACCAGAATGTCCACCAAACTCCGCCTGATGCCCCCTCTGCAGGCAGAAGGTGACGTGGCAGGGGTTTGGTAAATTCGTAGTAAAATTTCACTTCACAGCAAATTCATTCATTCATTATTTCCCGCTTTTATCCTCCATTAGGGTCGCGGTGGGGTTCCCCATGCCCATCCAGGGGAGAACGTTTCGGGCGCTGGGCAGATACACCCAGGACAGGACGCCAATCCATCGCTGGGCACACACTCACTCACACAGACACACTCTATATGGGACAATTTTGAGAATTCAATTGACTTGTTCCATGTTTTTTGGACTGTGGGAGGAAACCAGAGAACCCGGAGGAAACCCACGCGTACACGGGGAGAACATGGAAACTCCACCCAGATGGGGATTTGAACCGGGAATCCCTAGTGCTGAGAGGAGAACGTGCTAACCACTAAGCCACCGTGCCCCCCGCGCGGTGGACTACAGACTGTAGTCCATCTGTTTCTCTGCATATATTTAGACATAGTCCCCTTTAATTTGCTCTCTATGAAGAGGACCCCACAGACGGGCATTATTCAGGTGGTGGATCATTCTCATGTCCAGCCGCTAGTGTCCTGTGAGCACTGATGGTGGTTTAGAGGAAGACTCACCCAGACTGTCCAGAAACAGATGACCTACCGTAAGGTGAATGAATGTAATACGTGACCCGTGAATGAAGTGTTTGAAACGTCCGGCTGCACCGCCGCGTGGCTCACCTCATTTCATTCAGCGATGCCTGTTCCACAGCGAAGGCTTTCTGTCCTGCAGCCATCCCCACTTTCAGACCCGTCCCCTCGGCGTACACGCAGAAGACTTTATACACCTACAAACACCACCAGCCATCAGGAGGATTGGACTTTAGATCCGCACAAACCTTCAGAGCAACGTTTAAACGATGGTCACCTGCAGAGCCAGCTCTTTGGTGGGCAGCACCACCAGAGCCCGGACCTCGCACACCACACGGCTCATCAGCGCCTGTGGAAATGAGACCATGCAGTCTTATAAAAAGCGCTATATAAGTACATTCATTCATTCATTCATTCATTCATTCATTCTTCCGCTTTATCCTATATTAGGGTCGCGGTGGGGTTCCCCATGCCCATCCAGGGGAGAACATCTCGGGCGCTGGGCAGATAGACCCAGAACAGGGCACCAATCTATCGCTGGGCACACACTCACTCACACACACAGTCTATATGGGGCAATTTGGAGAACTCAATTGACTTGTTCCATGTTTTTGGACTGTGGGAGGAAACCGGAGAACCCGGAGGAAACCCACGCAGACACGGGGAGAACATGGAAACTCCACCCAGATGGGGATTCGAACCGGGAATCCCTAGCGCTGAGAGGAGAACGTGCTAACCACTAAGCCACTGTGCCGCCACATATATATTCATTCATTCATTATCTTCCGCTTTATCCTCTATTAGGGTTGCGGTGGGGTTCCCCATGCCCATCCAGGGGAGAACATCTCAGGCGCTGGGCAGATAGACCCAGGACAGGGCGCCAATCCATCGCTGGGCACACACTCACTCACACAGACACACTCTATATGGGGCAATTTGGAGAACTCAATTGACTTGATCCATGTTTTTGGACTGTGGGAGGAAACCGGAGAACCCGGAGGAAACCCACGAGGACACGGGGAGAACATGGGAACTCCACCCAGATGGGGATTCGAACCGGGAATCCCTAGCGCTGAGAGGAGAACGTGCTGACCACTAAACCACCATGCCGCCGCCTGCTATATAAATATATTTTATTTAAATTTAAACTTGTGGGTCTTATTTTAGCTATATTTAGGTGAGCTGTCAACAGCGCACCCTGCAGCTTGATTGAGGGTGTGACGGTCTGACAATGCCATCATGACGACGGAAAAAGTACGCCAAGTCATGTACCAACTCTCTTAATCATGGTGTGTTTTGGGAGCAACATGCAAAATCAGCACATGGCGCTCTGACTTTGGTGCATTGCTATTTCAACTCAATGGTCTGCTCTATGAGGTTCTCCATGTTGCTGTGAATGGAGAACACACAGTATAGTGGAACTGACTCCATCTGTCTGTCGTTTCATGTCTCACCTGAATAACTGGGATCACAAACACCAGGGTCTTTCCACTTCCCGTCGGCGCCGACACGCAGACGTCCCGGGGCCTGTAGCCGCCGCGGCCAACCAGGAAGCCGGAGGTAACGCTCTCCAAGATGGCAGGGATGACCTCAGCCTGAACTGTCCACAGTAACCGCCATACCATAATAAACAGTGTTAATATAAATTATTTAATGCAGACACGTCGCAAAAATACAAGTTTGTTTAAACAATTATCATTTTTTCCCTCGTTATATTTTCATACACAAATTGTGCTAAAGCCTATCCCAGTGGTTTTCAACCATCCTGGATTCCACATAACATTCATTCATTCATTATCTCCCGCTTTATTCTATATTAGGGTTGCGGTGGGGTTCCCCATGCCCATCCAGGGGAGAACGTTTCGGGTGCTGGGCAGATAGACCCAGGACAGGGCGCCAATCTATCGCTGGGCACACACTCACTCACAGAGACATACTGTATATGGGGCAATTTGGAGAATTCAATTGACTTGATCCATGTTTTTGGTCTGTGGGAGGAAACCGGAGAACCCGGAGGAAACCCACGCGGACACGGGGAGAACATGGAAACTCCACCCAGATGGGGATTCGAACCGGGAATCCCTAGAGCTGAGAGGAGAACATGCTAACCATTAAGCCACCGTGCCGCCACCACATAACATCACATCGTTAAATGCACAGATGTGGGGAGAACATACAAAACTCACACACACACTCACACTCACCTGGGAAAAGCGTCTGGATCCCATTGGCCTCCAGTTTCTTTTGAAGTGAAGCGCAGATCCCCGTCACATCACTGAGAGGAACCTGATTGTTCTTGACGTCTCTCTCAAACACATTCGGTTCAGCCAACCACTTGGGTAGAACCCTCTGGACCTGAAATGTGGAGACAAGCGGTCAGACCCGTCCACCGGTTCCTTATCCATTAAAAGTCATTAAAGGGGCGGCACGGTGGCGAGGTCATTAGCACGTCCACCCCTCAGCACTGGAGATTCAGGTTCGAATCCTCATCTGGGTGGAGTTTCCATGTTCTCCCCGTGTCTGTGTGGGTTTCCTTCGGGTTCTCCGGTTTCCTCCCACAGTCCAAAAATATGGTTTCAAGCTAGGTTGGCTCTAAATTGCCCCTATATACATATATACATGCCTGTGTGAGTGTGTGCCCAGTGATGGACTGCCATCCTGTCCTGGGTATGTCTGACCAACATATGACACGCCCCCCCCCCCCCCCCCCCCCCCACCCCGAGTGGGAAACCAGTGGAGGATTGAGCAGAAGGTAACGAGCCGGGTACCTTTTTGGGCGTGTTGGTCTCAAAGCCTCCCAGGACGTGGAAACTGAGGGACCTTGTCTCAGGTTCTATCTTCTCATCGCTGTTGGAGGTTTCGGTCTCAGCGGCTTCTTCAGAACCGACAGGAGAACCGTCCTCTGAAATAAACGTGTTACAGGTCAGCTGTACGTCTGTCCACTCATCATCACAGTCTGTAAGTACACGTCCGGGTCCAGGTGACGTACCCGTGTCCTGTATTTGTCCCCCGTCAGCGGCGTTCTTGTCTTTTTTCTTCTTCCTCTTCTTCCTCGGTTGGTCCTCTGTATTAGTAGCAGCTACATTTCCAACATCTTCATCTTCATCATCATCATCATCATCGTGCTTTTTAATGCTTTTCTTTCTTTTCTTTTTGGGTTGTTGTAGCTCTGGTTGTAATTTGGGTGGGGGTTCCTCCCCCCCTGGCTCATCGTGCGGGTCGTCCGTCCGGTCCTCGGTCACATGACTCTGCGTCTGTTGGAGCTGCTGCCTGGCTTTAGCTCGTTGCTGCAGTCTGGAGAGCAGAGCTTTGGACCTCGACTCGCTGTTCAAGCCACCGTCCTCCTCGTCTCCTAAATACCTGAAGAATTACACGAGTCACGTATTCTAGAAGGGCGGCACGGTGGCTTAGTGGTTAGCACGTTCTCCTCTCAGCGCTAGGGATTCCCGGTTCAAATCCCCATCTGGGTGGAGTTTCCATGTTCTCCCCGTGTCTGCGTGGGTTTCCTCCGGGTTCTCCGGTTTCCTCCCACAGTCCAAAAACATGGATCAAGTCAATTGAGTTCTCCAAATTGCCCCATATAGAGTGTGTCTGTGTGTGTGAGTGTGTGCCCAGCGATGGATTGGCGTCCTGTCCTGGGTGTATCTGCCCAGCGCCCGAGACGTTCTCCCCTGGATGGGCATGGGGAACCCCCCCCCCGTGACCCTAATAGAGGATAAAGCGGGAGATAATGAATGAATGAACGTATTCTAGAACATTATGGCCACTTTATTAGAGACACCGAAGTCGTCCTGTTCCTATAGGGGGCGCCATAGCAGATCATTATTTACTACAGCCATTAACCTTTACCAAAATAAACCTCATCTCTTCTCTGTACATGTCTAAACATCTTCAAAATACCTTACATTCGATTCCCGGTCCTAACAACTACTACATCTGTAGTGCCCTTGAGCAAGGCACCTAACCCCAATTGCCCTCCATGCATCGTGTACAAGGCTGTCCTGTGCTCACTTCACTCAGTGTGTGTGTATATTCATTCATTATCTTCCGCTTGTGAGAGGGGGGGGGGGGTTCCCCATGCCCATCCAGGGAAGAACGTCTCGGGCGCTGGGCAGATACACCCAGGACAGGGCGCCAATCCATCGCTGGGCACACACTCACTCACACAGACACACACTCTATATGGGGCAATTTGGAGAACTCAATTGACTTGATCCATGTTTTTGGACTGTGGGAGGAAACCGGAGAACCTGGAGGAAACCCATGCGGACACGGGGAGAATCATAGAAACTCCACCCAGATGGGGATTCGAACCGGGAATCCCTAGTGCTGAGAGGAGAACATGCTAAACCACTAAGCCACCGTATGTGTATAAATATATATGTGTGTGTGTGTGTGTGTGTCACTGCACCAATGGCTTTTGGGTCTGAGCACAGTAAGCAAAACAGACCACAGAAACAAATGACGTCACAGATTCATCCAAATGTCAACCATACAGGCTGGTGGAGGAGTAAAGAGGGATGAGACTGAACCAGAAAACGCGACCTTCCCTAAACTGTTTTCAGCATCCAGCTGACACCATGACTAAGGTGTGTCCTCATACTTTTGTTCAAATAGTTCCGCAGGTCTAACGCAGATCGCGGTCTGATCCCCGGAATCACCTTTAATGACCGCGTTGATGAGTGAAACACGTGATCAGATGTAAACACGACGACGACGATTACCTGTCGATCTGGAAAAGCGCCATTGTCTGAGGTCCTGTGTTTATTAAAGGTCCTTCCCGACCCGTCGGAACCCGCAGAACCCGCAGAACCCGCAAGAACCGGGGAACAAAGATCCGATCTGCGTCTGATCTCAGAGGAATGCGGGATCCCACGTGGGAGCGACGACACGTGAGAATAACAGTCGCACACTAACGACGCCGGTGGCGACGGGCAGCAATGACGTCACCAGCAGCAGCAGCAGCAACAACATTAGGGCAGCGTTAGCGGTCACACTTTTAAAACTTAATTAATTTATTGATTCATTAATTAACCATAATTTGGTTACACACGTCATAAAAGACCCAGTCGGTGTATCATGCTCACGTATTTATTAGAATTTCAACAGGCGCCATGTTATTAACGGACTTCGGACTTGCCGACTTGCCACCAGAGGGCGCTGTACAATTGCGTTACGTCACTGCGCAACAGGATTAAAAGGGTAAATTTTCACTATTAATTATTGCTTTAATTGGCGTGTTGTGTGTAGTTTTAATTGAACGTTACGTTAAAGATTAATACAAATGCTTTAGGTACGTTACCCATTTCTTAATTAGCTTAGGCGTGTTAACCATTTCCATAATTTAGTATTTTGTATTAGTATTTAGTATTCATTCATTCATTCATTCATTATCTCCCGCTTTATCCTCTATTAGGGTCGCGGTGGGGTTCCCCATGCCCATCCAGGGGAGAACGTCTCGGGCGCTGGGCAGATACACCCAGGACAGGGCGCCAATCCATCGCTGGGCACACACTCACTCACACATACACACTCTATATGGGGCAATTTGGAGAATTCAATTGACTTGATCCATGTTTTTGGACTGTGGGAGGAAACCGGAGAACCCGGAGGAAACCCACACGGACACGGGGAGAACATGGAAACTCCACCCAGATAGGGATTCCCCATGCCCATCCCATCCCCATCCAGGGGAGAACGTTTCGGGGGCTGGGCAGATACGCCCAGGATAGGGCGCCAATCTATCGCTGAACACACACACACACACACACACACACACACACACATAAATAAATAAAAAATGGAGAATCTATTTTAACAAATGGAAAATTAAAGGATTTATGTGATGATTCTAGCGGCACGGTGGCTTAGTGGTTTAGCATGTTCTCCTCTCAGCACTAGGGATTCCCGGTTCGAATCCCCATCTGGGTGGAGTTCCCATGTTCTCCCCGTGTCCGTGTGGGTTTCCTCCGGGTTCTCCAGTTTCCTCCCACAGTCCAAAAACATGGATCAAGTCAATTGAGTTCTCCAAATTGCCCCATGTATAATGTGTCTGTGTGAGTGAGTGTGTGCCCAGCGATAGATTGGCGCCCTGTCCTGGGTGTATCTGCCCAGCGCCCGAAACGTTCTCCCCTGGATGGGCATGGGGAACCCCCCCGCCCCCTGCGCAACCCTAATATAGGATAAAGCGGGAGATAATGAATGAATGAATGAATGAATGAATGAAAGTCAATTGAATTCTCCAAATTGCCCCATATAGAGTGTGTGTGTGAGTGAGTGTGTGTCCAGCGATGGATTGGCGCCCTGTCCTGGGTGTATCTGCCCAGCGCCCGAGACGTTCTCCCCTGGATGGGCATGGGGAACCCCACCGCGACCCTAATAGGGGATAAAGTGGATGATAATGAATGAATGAATGTGATGATTCTCTGTTCAATCTGGCAACCCGCAGTCAGAGCCGGACAGTGGGCGGAGTCACGGGAGAAGTTTGACAGTTACTTCAAATTCGTCCTTGAAGAAGAAAATGTCAGCGGCTGAGTTTTAAAGCAGAAATCTGGCGCCGCGGAGCCGGAGAACATGCTGCGAGTGCTGACAGGAGCCGCGGTGAGTCCGACCGATCCGATCAACATCAAAGAACCGCCGAACAAACCGACCGATTAAAGACATCGATTTGGGGGCGGGGCTTCAATAACGTCAGCAGCTGCCACGCGGTTTGTATTTATATGAGCGGGTGTTTGTATTTATATCAGCAGGTGTTTGTATTTATATCAGCAGGTGTTTGTATTTATATCAGCGGGTGTTTGTATTTACATCAGCAGGTGTTTGTATTTATATCAGCAGGTGTTTGTATTTATATCAGCGGGTGTTTGTATTTATATGAGCAGGTGTTTGTATTTATATCAGCAGGTGTTTGTATTTATATGAGCGGGTGTTTGTATTTATATCAGCAGGTGTTTGTATTTATATCAGCAGGTGTTTGTATTTATATGAGCGGGTGTTTGTATTTATATCAGCAGGTGTTTGTATTTATATCAGCAGGTGTTTGTATTTATATCAGCGGGTGTTTGTATTTATATGAGCAGGTGTTTGTATTTATATCAGCGGGTGTTTGTATTTATATGAGCAGGTGTTTGTATTTATATGAGCAGGTGTTTGTATTTATATCAGCGGGTGTTTGTATTTATATCAGCGGGTGTTTGTATTTATATGAGCTGGTTTTTGTATTTATATGAGCAGGTGTTTGTATTTATATGAGCAGGTGTTTGTATTTATATCAGCAGGTGTTTGTATTTATATCAGCAGGTGTTTGTATTTATATCAGCGGGTGTTTGTATTTAAATGAGCGGGTGTTTGTATTTATATCAGCAGGTGTTTGTATTTATATCAGCGGGTGTTTGTATTTAAATGAGCGGGTGTTTGTATTTAAATGAGCGGGTGTTTGTATTTATATCAGCGGGTGTTTGTATTTAAATGAGCGGGTGTTTGTATTTAAATGAGCGGGTGTTTGTATTTAAATGAGCAGGTGTTTGTATTTAAATGAGCAGGTGTTTGTATTTAAATGAGCAGGTGTTTGTATTTATATGAGCGGGTGTTTGTATTTATATCAGCGGGTGTTTGTATTTATATCAGCAGGTGTTTGTATTTAAATGAGCAGGTGTTCGTATTTAAATGAGCGGGTGTTTGTATTTATATCAGCGGGTGTTTGTATTTATATGAGCGGGTGTTTGTATTTAAATGAGCGGGTGTTTGTATTTATATGAGCGGGTGTTTGTATTTATATGAGCGGGTGTTTGTATTTATATCAGCGGGTGTTTGTATTTATATGAGCAGGTGTTTGTATTTATATGAGCAGGTGTTTGTATTTATATCAGCGGGTGTTTGTATTTATATCAGCGGGTGTTTGTATTTATATGAGCAGGTGTTTGTATTTATATGAGCAGGTGTTTGTATTTATATGAGCAGGTGTTTGTATTTATATCAGCAGGTGTTTGTATTTATATCAGCGGGTGTTTGTGTTTACATCAGCGGGTGTTTGTATTTACATCAGCGGGTGTTTGTATTTATATGAGCGGGTGTTTGTATTTACATCAGCAGGTGTTTGTATTTATATGAGCAGGTGTTTGTATTTATATCAGCAGGTGTTTGTATTTATATGAGCAGGTGTTTGTATTTATATCAGCGGGTGTTTGTATTTATATGAGCAGGTGTTTGTATTTACATCAGCAGGTGTTTGTATTTACATCAGCAGGTGTTTGTATTTATATGAGCAGGTGTTTGTATTTACATCAGCAGGTGTTTGTATTTACATCAGCGGGTGTTTGTATTTACATCAGCGGGTGTTTGTATTTATATGAGCAGGTGTTTGTATTTATATGAGCAGGTGTTTGTATTTACATCAGCAGGTGTTTGTATTTACATCAGCAGGTGTTTGTATTTATATCAGCAGGTGTTTGTATTTATATGAGCGGGTGTTTGTATTTATATGAGCGGGTGTTTGTATTTATATCAGCGGGTGTTTGTATTTATATCAGCAGGTGTTTGTATTTATATCAGCAGGTGTTTGTATTTATATGAGCGGGTGTTTGTATTTATATGAGCAGGTGTTTGCAGAGTGTTTCAGATTGCACTGCTGTGGGGTCCGCGGGATTCTGTGACGTCATGCAGATCAGTGTTTAAGATCAGACTCAGAGTCTCGGTTCCGATTCGTGCCAAAGATGCTGAGGGGGTCTGATCTCAGGGTGGGACGTGCAGGTTCATTCACACTGTCTTTATGGACCTGGATGCTCAGTCACTCGGCCTTCCCCAAACTGTTGTTCCAAATGCATAGCTGACAATATTTTTTTATAATTGATTTTTTACACAGTGGGGGGGGTGTCCTTATTTTTTGTGTGTGTGTGTGCGTTTGTGTGTGCATGCATTTGGTGTGTGTGTGTGTTCATACGTGTGTTTAATGTGCATTTGGTGTGTGTGAACGTTTGGTGAGTGTGCATATGGTGTTTGTGTGTGTGAGTGTGTTTGTGTATGTCTGGTGTGTGGGTACATTTGTGGGTGTGTGTGTGTTTGTGTCTGTACATGTGTTTAATGCACATTTGGTGTGTGTGTATATGGTGTTTGTGTGTGTGAACGTTTGGTGAGTGTGCATATGGTGTGTGTGAGTGTGTTTGTGTGTGTCTGGTGTGTGGGTGCATTTGGTGTGTGTGTGTGTGTGTTCCTACGTGTGTTTAATGTGCATTTGATGTGTGTGTGTGTGTGTGTGTGTGTGTTGGTACGAGTGTTTAATGCGCTTTTGGTGTGTGTGCTTGAACGTTTGGTGTGTGTGCATATGGTGTTTGTGTGTCTGGTGTGTGGGTGCATTTGGTGTGTGTGTTTGTGTCTGTACGTGTGTTTAATGCATATTGCATATTTAAACATATGGTGTTTGTGTGTGAGAGTGTATTTGTGTGTCTGGTGTGTGGGTGCATTTGGTGTGTTTGTGTCTGTACGTGTGTTTAATGTGTATTTGGTGTGTGCACGTGAATGTTTAGTGTGTGTGCATATGGTGTTTGTGTGTGTCTGGATTGTAGGTGCGTGTGTTTGGTGTGTGTGCGTGTGTTTGGTGTGTGTGTGTGTGTTTGGTGTGTGTGTGTGTGTGCATGCGTTTGGTGTGTGTGTGTGTTTGGTGTGTGTTAGGTTCATTATAGAACAGAGTAAAGGTCCACAAACAGATGGACTACAGTCTGGAATTGTCCATCTCTTCGGTCAGTGGTTCATTGTGCAGAGCCTCTTTTTGCTCCCTCACAGTCGCGGCTGTCTGTGGCAGTCCCCGTGCGTCTGTCCAGGCCGGTCATCGCGTTCCAGCTGCGGGGTCATCAGCATCATCAGGACGGTCTGCCCAAACTCCCGGTGCCTCCACTCAGACAGACCTGTGAGCGTTACCTGAGCGCGCTGGAGCCGCTGGTCTCCTCAGAGGAGCTGCAGCTCAGCAGGGAGCTGATGGCTGACTTCTTGCTCCCGGGCGGCGTCGGTGAGCGGCTACAGAAGGGACTGGAAAGACGCGCCCGCAAAACCGAAAACTGGGTACGACTGCGTGATACACGAACCCGAGCAACATCAGAGAACTTGTAGCATCTAACACTGAGTCCACACTGTTGTCCACACTGTTGTCCACTCTGTTCTGTTTGCTGCTGTAGCTCTCAGACTGGTGGATGTCCACATACTTGGACTCCCGGATGCCAATTCCATTGTACACAAGTCCTGGAGTGGTTCTACCCCAGATGCACTTTCAAGACCGTCAGGGACAGATGAGGTACTGTCTGTCTCTCTCTCGCTCTCTCTCTCTCTCCCACACACACACACACACACACACACACACACACACACACACACTGCTGTGTTTGTCAGCAGTGTTCTGTCCCAAATAATCCCTGCTCTCTGTTGGTCCTAACCAGTAATGGCAACTGTGAAGTATTTAGAGAGATAGACGGACTACAGTCTGTAACTGTAGAACTACAAAGTCCATCTATACAGTACGTGGAACTGATACGATGGACAATAAGTGCCTACTGAACTCACACTGGGCGGCACGGTGGCTTAGTGGTTAGCACGTTCTCCTCTCAGCACTAGGGATTCCCGGTTCGAATCCCCATCTGGGTGGAGTTTCCATGTTCTCCCCATGTCCGTGTGGGTTTCCTCCGGGTTCTCCGGTTTCCTCCCACAGTCCAAAAACATGGATCAAGTCAATTGAGTTCTCCAAATTGCCCCATATAGAGTGTGTGAGTGTGAGTGAGTGTGTACCCAGCGATGGATTGGCGCCCTGTCCTGGGTGTATCTGCCCGGCACCCGAGACGTTCTCCCCTGGATGGGCATGTGGAACCCCCCCGCGACCCTAATAGAGGATGAAGCGGGAGATAATGAATGAATGAATGTACTTACACACTCCAGTGTCCATCTACATTTACATTTGGTCATTTATTGGACGCTTTTATCCAAAGCGAATTACAAGGTGAGCACAGGGTTCATCACAGCGCCCCCTGGAGCAATGAGGGTTAAGGGTCTTGCTCAAGGACCCACATTGGTAACTTCAGTGGACCTGGGATTTGAACCCCCAACCTTCAGATTGATAGCCCAACACGCTGACCACTGAGCTACCACGCCCTCATCTATATGGTAAGTGAAGAAAATAAACAATGGAGTAAGAAGGGGGCGTGTCCAAACATTTGAGTGGCATTGCAGAATAACACAGGTCTTAATATAGAAAGGGCGGCACGGTGGCTTAGTGGTCAGCACGTTCGCCTCTCAGCACTAGGGATTCCCGGTTCGAATCCCCATCTGGGTGGAGTTTCCATGTTCTCCCCGTGTCCGCGTGGGTTTCCTCCGGGTTCTCCGGTTTCCTCCCATAGTCCAAAAACATGGATCAAGTTAATTGAGTTCTCCAAATTGCCCCATATAGAGTGTGTGAGTGTGAGTGAGTGTGTACCCAGCGATGGATTGGCGCCCTGTCCTGGGTCTATCTGCTCAGCGCCCAAGACGTTCTCCCCTGGATGGGCATGGGGAACCCCACCGCGACCCTAATGGAGGATAAAGCGGGAGATAATGAATGAATGAATGAATATAGAAAGCTGTACTTTCTTCAGTATTGATTGTAAAGTGCAGTGAGCTTTAATACACTCTGCTGTCTGTGTGTGAGACACTCACTGCTTTATGTTATTGAGATTCCAGGTTTAAGTTTCCACTCTGACCTTTTTTCTAACACCGTCTCTCTTCCAGCTGCTATTTTAAGCCGAGTTCATGGTCTGAATTCATGGTCTGTTGTGGCTCTAAATACAGCGCAGCACTTACAGTCCTCCTGCCGATGAAATGCCGTAGGATTTCAGTAACGTTCCATATTTAGATCAGACCCCGACTGTATTCACTCACGATGTCCTTTGGGATGTGGGGTGTTTACTTCCAGGATTTTTGTTGCCTTGTTTTACGAACTGATCAGGATACAAGAATATAATGTTCTTTTAGAACCGTATTTTAGTAGCCGGGCGGCGCAAAGGTTAACCTCTCAGCGCCGGGGATCCAGGTTTGAATCCAAATCTGGGTGGAGTTTCCATGTTCTCCCCCTGTCTGTATCGGTGAATTGACTGTTCTAAATTGCCCCTATATAGTATGCATATGGGCACGGTGGCTTAGTGGTTTGCACGTTCGCCTCTCAGCGCTAGGGATTCCCGGTTCGAATCCCCAGCTGGGTGGAGTTTCCATGTTCTCCCCGTGTCCGCGTGGGTTTCCTCCCACAGTCCAAAAAACATGGATGAAGTCAATTGAGTTCTCCAAATTGCCCCATATAGAGTGTGCATGTGTGAGTGAGTGTGTGCCCAGCGATGGATTGGCGTCCTGTCCTGGGTCTATCTGCCCAGCGCCAGAAATGTTCTCCCCTGCATGGGCATGGGGAACCGCCCCCCCCCCCCCCCCCCCCCCCCCCCCCCGCGACCCTAATTGAGGATAAAGCGGGAGATAATGAATGAATGAATAGTATGCATATGTGTGTGTGAGGGTGTGACCAGGGATAGATTGGCGCCCTGTCCTGGGTGTATCTGCCCAGCGCCCAAAACGTTCTCCCCTGGATGGGCATGGGGAACCCCCCCGCAACCCTAATAGAGGATAAAGCGGGAGATAATGAATGAAAGAATAGTATGCATATGTGTGTGAGAGGGTGTGACCAGGGTTTGATTGGCGCCCTGTCCTGGGTGTATCCACCTGAAACGTTTTCCTCTGGACAGACATGCTTGATTTTGTGCACTTGACGACCAAAACCTGACACACCCCAACTCAATCAAGCTGCGGAGTGCGCAGTTGACGTCTCCTTTTTGTGTGGAGTCTGCAAGTCAACGATGAGGGCTGGACGCCAAGTTGACAAAAAGCCACCATGTCGGTGTCAGCGCAGTGCTGATTAATTACCAACTAACCCAAATGGACCACAGGCTGTAATAACAGACCCACAAAGTCCATCTATATGATGAGGGGGACTGATATGATGGACATGAAACAAGAAGGTGAACCAAATACAGTGAGCGTATAACAGGAAATGTAGATTAATTCATAAATTAACCCCAATTAACTTATTAACTCATTATATATATATATTTATTATTATTACAGATTTGCTGCCAGACTGATTTCTGGAGTTTTGGATTTCAAGAAAATGATTGACCGGTGAGTTTTGCATGCAGACAAGTGATAGAGTTCCTGATGATCATTGAGATTGTATATTCATTCATTCATTATCTTCCGCTTTATCCTCTATTAGGGTCGCGGTGGGGTTCCCCATGCCCATCCAGGGGAGAACGTTTCGGGCGCTGGGCTGATACACCCAGGACAGGGCGCCAATCCATCGCTGGGCACACACTCACTCACACAGACACACTCTATATGGGGCAATTTGGAGAACTCAATTGACTTGATCCATGTTTTTGGACTGTGGGAGGAAACCGGAGAACCCGGAGGAAACCCACGCAGACACGGGGAGAACATGGAAACTCCACCCAGATGGGGATTCGAACCGGGAATCCCTAGCACTGAGAGGCGAACGTGCTGACCACTAATCCACCGTGCCGCTGTCCAGATTGTTTATTATTATTATTATTATTATTATTATTATGTTGACTACAGTGGAACTCTGCCTATTGAGTACTTGGGAGGAAAGCCATTGTGCATGGACCAGTATTACCAGGTTCTGTCATCATGTCGAATACCAGGACCCAAAAAAGACAGCGTGGTAAACCATGCCATCGGAAAGACGCCGCCGACCCACATCACAGTCGTTCACAATTTTCAGGTAAACTTAACACAGAAGCAAGTCACAAGTACAAGTCACTGACTCTGGCATACAGAACCATTACTGGATCGTCCCCCTTCTACATTCACTCTCTTTTCAAAATACACTCCGACTCGTTCACTTCGCTCCAGTGATGATCGCCGCCTGGCGGTTCCACCTCACCGAGGAGCTGATTCTAACTCTGTGGCGTTCACCACTGCAAAATGGTGGAACCATCTTCCCAACTCCGTCCGTAAAGCAGAATCACTAAACAGTTTTAAGAAACTACTGAAGACGCATCTCTTTAACAAATACCTGTTGTAGAAAAAATAAAAAAAAAGGGGGGGGGGCGCAGCATCGAATAACAATCAGGTTTGATGAATTTACAGTGCAGTTGGTTTTTGCAGTTGGGAAACCCACGCGGACACAGGGAGAACATGGAAACTCCACCCAGATGGGAATTCGAACCGGGAATCCCTAGAGCTGAGAGGAGAACATGCTAAACCACTTTAGTCTTATTCATTCAATTGACTAAAAAAATAATTTCCTGCTTTATAACTTTCTTGAAGTTTTTCGTGCTGGATGTCTACAACAGCGATGGCACCCCGCTGACCGTGGATCAGATCTACATGCAGCTGGAGAAGATCTGGAACTCGTCCTTACAGACTAATAAGGAGCCCATCGGCATCCTCACTTCCAACCATCGCAACACGTGGGGCAAAGCCTACAACAATCTCATTAAAGGTGAGCTTTCAGAGGCACTTATCTGAAGTTGCACTCATTCATTCATTCGTTATCTTCCGCTTTATCCTCTATTAGGGTCGCGGTGGGGGGGGGGTTCCCCAAGCCCATCCAGGGGAGAACGTCTCGGGCGCTGGGCAGATACACCCAGGACAGGACGCCAAACCATCGCTGGGCACACACTCACTCACACAGACACACTCTATATGGGGCAATTTGGAGAACTTAATTGACTTGATCCATGTTTTTTGGACTGTGGGAGGAAACCGGAGAACCCGGAGGAAACCCACGCAGACACGGGGAGAACATGGAAACTCCACCCAGATGGGGATTCGAACCGGGAATCCCTAGTGCTGAGAGGAGAACATGCTAACCACTAAGCCAGCGTGCCGCCCAAACACTAATTTTTCATTCATTCATTCATTATCTTCCGCTTTATCCTCTATTAGGGTCACGGTGGGGGGGGTTTCCCATGCCCATCCAGGGGAGAACGTCTCGGGTGCTGGGCAGATACACCCAGGACAGGGCGCCAATCCATCGTTGGGCACACACTCACTCACACAGACACACTCTATATGGGGCAATTTGGAGAACTTAATTGACTTGATCCATGTTTTTTGGACTGTGGGAGGAAACCGGAGAACCCGGAGGAAACCCACGCAGACACGGGGAGAACATGGAAACTCCACCCAGATGGGCATTCGAACCAGGAATCCCTAGCGCTGAGAGAACATGCTAACCACTAAACCACCGTGCCGCCCAAACACTAATTTTTCATTCTTTCATTCATTATCTTCCGCTTTATCCTATATTAGGGTCGCGGAGGGGGGGGGTTCCCCATGCCCATCCAGGGGAGAACGTCTCGGGCGCTGGGCAGATACACCCAGGACAGGACGCCAATCCATCGCTGGGCACACACTCACTCACACAGACACACTCTATATGGGGCAAACTGGAGAACTCAATTGACTTGATCCATGTTTTTGGACTGTGGGAGGAAACCGGAGAACCCGGAGGAAACCCACATGGACACGGGGAGAACATGGAAACTCCACTCAGATGGGGATTCGGACCGGGAATCCCTAGTGCTGAGAGGAGAACGTGCTAACCACTAAGCCACCGTGCCCCTGAAGTTGCACTGGTTCAGTAAAACACGGCTGTTAAAATGCATGTCACCCGCAGACAGGACCAATAAGGAGTCAGTACGCGCGATCCAGAAGAGCATCTTCTTGGTTTGTTTGGACGCGCCGATGCCGCGAGCCTCAGACGAGATCTACTACAGTAAAAAGGCTGCGCAGATGCTGCACGGAGGAGGCAGCCGCTGGAACAGTGGGAACCGCTGGTTTGATAAGACCCTGCAGGTGGGGGGCTCCTGACTGATGGCTGCAGATAAGTGTAATGAGGTCAGCTGAGAGTTAAAACAGTTCCTCTCTCTCTGAACAGTTCATTGTGGGAGAGGACGGCTCTTGTGGACTGACCTATGAGCACGCTCCGGCAGAAGGACCTCCTATTGTGTTCCTAGTGGACCATGTGGTGGAGTACATGTAAGTGCTTTATGAGTAATTGTTCATAGAACAACTGGGACTGCCACTCAAAGATCAGGACAGACAACCACAATCACATTATGGCCTGCAAGCCTCAGCAAGAAGATAAAGATCCGCTTTGGCGCCCTCTAATGGAAACAATCAAAACAAGAAGTACACGCCCTTAATTGATTTCTCCGGTTTATACTCATTCATCCATTATCTTCCACTTTATCCTATATTAGGTTCGCGGTGGGGTTCCCCATGCCCATCCAGGGGAGAACGTCTCGGGCGCTGGACAGATACACCCAGGACAGGACGCCAATCTATCACTGGGCACACACTCACTCACACAAACGCAATTTGGAGAACTCAATTAACTTGATCCATGTTTTTGGACTGTGGGAGGAAACCGGAGAACCCGGAGGAAACCCACACGGACACGGGGAGAACATGGAAACTCCACCCAGATGGGGATTCGAACCGGGAATCCCTAGTGCTGAGAGGCCTACGTGCTAACCACTAAGCCACCGTGTCACCCCGGTTTACACTCATTCATTCATTCATTATCTTCTGCTTTATCCTCTATTAGGGTCGCGGTGGGGTTCCCCATGCCCATCCAGGGGAGAACGTTTCGGGCGCTGGGCAGATACACCCAGGACAGGGCGCCAATCCATCGCTGGGCACACACTCACTCACACAGACACACTCTATATGGGGCAATTTTGAGAATCCAATTGACTTGATCCATGTTTTTGGACTGTGGGAGGAAACCGGAGAACCCAGAGGAAACCCACGCGGACACGGGGAGAACATGGAAACTCCACCCAGATGGGGATTCGAACCGGGAATTCCTAGCGCTGAGAGGCGAACGTGCTAACCACTAAGCCACCGTTCCGCCCGGTTTATACTAAGAGTCCAAAAACATGCACTCAAGGTGAATTGGCAGCTCTAAATTGCCCCTTTATAGTGTGTATATCAGTAAAGGATTAAGCCGAAGTATTTTCACTAGTGGTCAATTAAAGCACAGAGAGCACCACAGCATTGTGGGTAACATCAGGATCAGAATACTTTATTATTCCCCGGGGAGGAAATTGCCGAAAACACGATAACTAACAAAAACAGGGAGCAGAATCCCAAAATGTTGAAACAAATGAGGTATGATGTGCAATGTAACAACATGAGGCTGAAAGTTTGATTGTTCTCTCCAACAGGAAGAAAACAGAGATGATTCGAACTCCCATGATCCCTCTGCCCATGCCGCAGAAACTGCGCTTCAACATAACACCGGAAATCAAGACGGACATCGAGAAAGCAAAGCAGAACATGAACATGTGAGCGCAGTGGCTTTACTACAGAGATCTTATTCTGTCTCATAGATGGACTGTGTAGTTCTACAATTACAGACTGTAGCATGAAATACAACGTGCATCTGTAGAGTGAGTGGAGTTTAATTAATGATTTAATTAAAATCGTGTACGTAATAAAGTGGCCTGTGTGTAGATATCAACATAGTTTTTGACTGTATTCTCCATTCATTCATTCATTATCTCCCGCTTTATCCTCTATTAGGGTCGCAGGGGGGGGGAGGGGGATGGTTCCCCATGCCCATCCATGGGAGAACGTCTCGGGCGCTGGGCAGATACACCCAGGACAGGACGCCAATCCATCGCTGGGCACACACTCACTCACACAGACACACTCTATATGGGGCAATTTGGAGAACTCAGTTGACTTGATCCATGTTTTTGGACTGTGGGAGGAAACCGGAGAACCCGGAGGAAACCCACGCGGACACGGGGAGAACATGGAGACTCCATCCAGATGGGGATTCGAACCGGGAATCCCTAGCGCTGAGAGGCGAACGTGCTAACCACTAAACCACCGTGCCGCCCCTACCTCACAAATTCATTCATTCATTCATTCATTCATTATCTCCCGCTTTATCCTCTATTAGGGTCGCGGGGGGGTTCCCCATGCCCATCCAGGGGAGAACGTCTCGGGCGCTGGGCAGATACACCCAAGACAGGGCGCCAATCTATCGCTGGCCACACACACACTCACTCACACAGACACGCGCACACACACACACTCTACTCACGGGGGAATTTGGAGAACCCAATTGACTTGATCCATGTTTTTGGAATCCCTAGTGCTGAGAGAACATGCTAACCACTAAGCCACCGTGCCACCCTGTGTTCTCCATTTTTTTAATTATTTTTTTTATTTTCACTTTTGTACACATAGTTTCAGTCATTCGTCAGTAATCTGTTCTGTGTGGATTCCGTCTTCTCCACAGAATGGTTCACGAGCTGGACGTGCGGGTGCTCAACTTCTCTTATTATGGAAGGAAATACCTGAAGTCCTTGAAAACAAGCCCTGACGCCTTCATCCAAATGGCTCTACAGTTGGCTTACTACAGGTCAGCGTTTTGCAGGGCTTAGCGAAAGGTCTTACAGATGAAGTGTTCTATTTGGCCTACTGTACTTAGACTCAGAGGTCCTCCACATTTTATCCCATCTGTGCAGTGAAACACACTCACATAACGAGTGAATTAAAACTAAACTCAAAACTAAACTGAATGAAAACATCTTATTGGGCAGAAATGCAGAATGAAAAACACCAACAATAACCTCATTTTTCAACCCATATTTCAACTAAGTTCAGCACTTTTGTTACAGGTGCCACAGGCCTCGTTTGGGGTGTTAATTGTCTTAGCTGGGTGATTGGTTTGTTTTGGTTCTTGTGATTCGTTGGTTTGTTATTTAGTTTCCGTTTCCCATCTCTTCGGCGCACGTCTTTGTTTGTGGATTATTCCTGGTGTTGGTGCGTTTCGTTTGTTCCCCATTTCCGTTGGTATTACGTTGGTTTATTATTATATTTTTAATAATAAACCCGTTTTTGTTTTTATACCCGGTGTTCTCTGGACTCTCCTTCCGCGCTCAACCATGGTACAACGATGAGCACTATCCCCGCGCAGGTTGTATCCGTGGGAGTGTTTTACCCGACGGATTCTTTCCCGCGTAGCCGTTCCCGGGAAGCGCGAGCGGCGTACGCATTTTCCCCGTGTAGCCGATCTCCTCCGGGGAAGAACGGAGCCTCTAACAACTTTGTTGTAGCTGCTGTTGGTGTTTAAAGTGCTTTATAAATAAAATTGAGTTGAGTTAGGTTGAGAAAATTCCAAGTACCAGCACTGTATTTACAGTATATACGTGTGTACAGTACAGCTCTGAAGGTCTTTAAACTTTGTTGTCTTGGTCCCGGTCCTTTGTTTAGGATCTACCATGTCTGCTGTCCTACTTATGAGAGTGCCTCTCTACGCATGTTCAAGCTCGGCCGAACCGAGGCCATTCGCACAACCACGACTCAGTCGCTTGCCTTTGTGCAGGCCATGGACGAGCAGTCCAAACAGGTTAGAGGATTTTATGAGAATCATTATGTTATGTTAACTATTGAACGTATTTAATAGCAAAACAGGGTCTTTTTATTTATAAAAACATTGACAAAGAGCAATTATGTTTGGGCAAGAATCTCAAGTTCAGCTGATGCCTGATAAAATTATTATCATTATTAATAATGATAATAATTTAAATTGTTTCAAAAATGCTTTTAATAGTTTATTATTATCGTTATTTGTCTTTTTGTAAGTAAAAATTTACTTGCATATTTTTCTTTATTAAATCAGCGCACCTGCTTATTCTTTATAGTGAATGTAAATAAAGATGTTACATATGAATCACTACTGTGATCTGTAAAACGTCACCAAAACTCAAACACAAAACAGATTAATTTGCAGTAATAAACCTCATTTAACAATAAAATAGTTTTTTTTTTATCACAGAACCAAGCATTCCGGTCGCTTTATACTCATGTAGCTTAGTAACAATCCTGTTTATGCACTACAATATATTATTTATATATATATATATATATATATATATATATATATATATATATATATATATATATATATATATATATATATATTCATTCATTTATTATCTTCCGCTTTATCCTCTATTAGGGTCCAGGGGAGAACGTTTCGGGCACTGGGCAGATACACCCAGGACAGGGCGCCAATCTATCGCTGGGCACACACTCACTCACACAGACACTCTCTATATGGGATTTTATGAGAATCATTGTTATGTTAACTATTAAACATATTTAATAGCAAAACAGGGTCTTTTTATTTATAAAAACATTTACAAAGAGCAATTATGTTTGTGCAAGAATCTCAAGTTCAGCTGATAATAATGCCGCTCAATTAGCAATCCGCCAAAGTCAGAGCGCCACCTGACCCTTAAAGGGAACAGCAAGTGACACGCTGATTGCTTTAACGCATGTTAAGCCCAAAACGCACCCGAGAATAATAGAGAGTTAGTATATGACTTTAGCACTTACGAAACGGTCGTTACGATAGTGACGCACTGACACGCCCGAACTCAAGCTCTACGGTTGATGGCTTGATAAAGATCGCTTAAATAGGGCCCTCAGTGTTTTTAACAATAGTGATTATTAATGACATTATCTGGATTTTGATCTTGTTATTACTGTGTTCATTATATTTATGCATTTTATGTTTGGACAGAACTCTGAGAAACTTGCCCTGCTGCAGGAGGCCATCAGAACCCACCGAGAAAACGCACACATGGTGAGTCTCATTACGGAGTCCCACACAGAACACAAGTATGATCTGTCATAAAATCCTCAAACTTGTCCCGATGGCATTTAGGCGATTCATGGACAGGCGATAGACAGACATCTGCTGGGGCTGAAGATGCAGGGCATCGAGGATCTGACGTCTCTGCCTGAGATCTTCATGGACACGTCCTACGCTGTCGCCACACACTTTAATCTTTTTACCAGCCAGGTATTTCCTCTTATATCTCCCATTGTGAAAGTCTGTGTGTGTGTGTGGAGTGGTGTTTCCTGATGGTCAAAATACCCTCAAAACAATTTAAACTTATTAAAACATGTATTTTTGTGCCTAAAACCTGAAATAATTATAATTACAACTATAATCACCATATACATACATATAAATGCTTACATTTTAAATGAATTAAGGGACAATTGGTTGATCTAATTCAGTTAATCGATTCTTTTAAATTGTTTAAAAAATGCTTTTAATAGTTTATTATTATCGTTATTTGTCTTTTTGTAAGTAAAAATTTACTTGCATATTTTTTTTAATTAAATCAGCGCACCTGCTTATTCTTTATAGAGAATGTAAATAAAGATGATTACATATGAACCACTACTGTGATCTGTAAAACGTCACCAAAACTCACCAAAACTGATTAATTCTCAGTATTAAAACTCACTTAACAATAAAATATTGTTGTTGTTTTTTATCATAGAACCAAGCATTCCGGTTTCTTTATACTCATGTAGCTTAGTAACAATCCTGTTTATGCACTACAATATATTATTTATATATATATATATTTCATTCATTCATTATCTTCCGCTTTATCCTCTATTAGGCTCGCGGTGGGGTTCCCCATGCCCATCCAGGGGAGAACGTTTCGGGCGCTGGGCAGATAGACCCAGGACAGGGCGCCAATCTATCGCTGGGCACACACTCATGCACACATACACACTCTATATGGGGCAATTTGGATAACTCAATTGACTTGATCCATGTTTTTGGACTGTGGGAGGAAACCGGAGAACCCGGAGGAAACCCACGCTGATATGGGGAGAACATGGAAACTCCACCCAGATGGGGATTCGAACCGGGAATCCCTAGTGCTGAGAGGAGAACATGCTAACTACTAAGCCACCATGCTGCCTATATATATATATATATATATATATATATATATATATTATTATTATTATTATTATTATTTTTTTTTTTTTACATTTATTTATGCATAATAAGTGCTGTGTTTAATGATATTGCTTTTGTCACCAGTTTATGTAACAAGCCACTTAAAGTGATGAGTTTTTATGATTATCTTTCATTTTAGACCTACAGCATGATGTAATTAGGCTATAATTACAGAAACGCACGCCCTCTAGTGGATAATTATTTAAACGCTCTACCTTACTACTAAAAGTCATATGTTCTGTTATTAATTCTGCAGGTTGGATCGAAGACGGACTGCTTCATGTGCATCGGGCCCATGGTACCTGATGGCTACGGGGTCTGTTACAATCCGATGGACGACCATATTAACTTTGGTGTGACGGCCTTCAACAGCTGCGAGGAAACAAACGCCACTAAACTAGCGACGGCTGTCGAGGACGCGCTGCTTGACATGAAGACTCTCCTGCAGCAGACACATTAGTTCCACGTTCACTGAGGTAAATCTAATAGCAGCAGGTCAGTATGACCCATGAGGGCGTCACGCTGAAGAAGCCAATGAGACCAGGATAATATTTACTACACCTGCATTCGTCTCCAGACAAAATGTAAACAGACACGTTTATTAACCTTCTGACGTCCTGCTGTCCTCCTTCAGGGTTCAGAGGACTCTGGTGTCAGTGGAAAGTCAAACGATGCCACAAATGCCCTCAGTATTTTAATTTGTGAACCCCTTTGTTGTTGGACTGGCATGTTTTTATTATTAGTGTTTAATGTCATATTCAGTAGATTTTCATCCCACAGTGATTCTGTATCTGCGTATTAACTGCACTGATAATCAGAACCAGATATAGAGAAGATATTTTCTATACAATCTCAATAATGTACTATTAAATATTATTAACCGCTTGAACGAACCCACCGCCACTGATTCAAAGCAATAAAATCTGATTTTTATTTGTCATCTTGAGCTGTGACATAAGAATACATCGCCCTAAACAGCCCCTTTATCTGCTGGTACTTCCCGTGGAACTCCACCTCCGCCCTGCTCCCTGTAGAGTGCCACTCAAACAGCCGCGTTCCTCTAAACACTGTGGTCTTCACAGCGTCCACGTCCCGGATCTGACCGATAAAAGAAAACGCATAAGGGGATTTAATCAGGTTTCCACCAAAGTCTTGTTACATGTTCATTTAGTGTATTATTCATTCATTCATTCATTATCTCCCGCTTTATCCTCTATTAGGGTCGCGGTGGTGGGGGGGGTCCCCCATGCCCATCCAGGGGAGAACATTTCGGGTGCTGGGCAGATGGACCCAGGACAGGACACCAATCTCTCGCTGGGCACACACTCACTCACACAGACACACTCTATATGGGGCAATTTGGAGAACTCAATTGACTTGATCCATGTTTTTGGACTGTGGGAGGAAACCGGAGAACCCGGAGGAAACCCACGCGGACACGGGGAGAACATGGAAACTCCACCCAGATGGGGATTCGAACCGGGAATCCCTAGAGCTGAGAGGAGAACATGCAAACCACTATGCCACCGTGCCGCCCATTTAGTGTATTAATCGTTTGGAATTAGTTGTAATCTTTTGTTTTGTACCACATCAAAAAATGTATTGGAATTTTAACCCGTTTCCCAAGATTCATTGGGGTTGTGGTTGGCATCACAACGTCTTAATGAATCAAGAACGAAGGTTTAGAACCTCTCACCAGCACGTAGGTGTCATCTGAGGACGTGCCGTTGGACAGACTGAGAACTCTGATGTGGATCCTTAATGCCGGCGGAGCATCGATGAACACCCGGCAGGACTGAGCGGTACCGGACGGTGCCAGTGGACTTCGGACCGGGTTTTCGATGAGACCGGTTGAAGAAAACAGCTGAACATCGCAGTCTGCAGGACACGAACAGCATTCACGTGATTGGTTTATTAAATAATATGAAATAGAAGCAGCACTTTGTCCATCGTGCTCTTGACCCCACCTTCTCGATGGCTCTTCTTCGGGTTCTTTTGACTCTGATAGGACAGCAGCACTCCGTTTCCGGGGGTGAGACGACTTTGGCGCACCAGCAAGACGTTGGAGCGGGAAGTCACGGTCTTCCCAGACATCTTTTCGCAGAATCGCCTCAGGAACAGTCTCTCATAAAGAGCGAGAGTCTCCTCTGAGAATAAACAGAGTCTGAGTTCTTTTAACTGAGCTGCTCTAAACTGTTGACATCAATGACCAGCTATGAGAAAACAAACCGGACGATGATGAGGTCACCTGTCACGAGGGCGTAATAAATATATCTTTTTTTTTCATATGCTATTGGTTTAGCTTTTAATGTGCAATAAACGCTCATCTTTCATTCATTATCTTCAGCTTTATCCTCTTTTAGGGTCGCGGGGGGGTTCCCCATGCCCATCCAGGGGAGAACGTCTTGGGCGCTGGGCAGATAGACCCAGGACAGGGCGCCAATCCATCCCTGTACACACACTCACACAAACACAAACACACTCTACAATGGGGCAATTTGGAGAACTCAATTGACTTGATCCATGTTTTTTGGACTGTGGGAGGAAACCGGAGAACCCGGAGGAAACTCACACGGACACGGGGAGAACAAGGAAACTCCACCCAGATGGGGATTCGAGACGGGAATCCCTAGCGCTGAGAGGAGAACATGCTAAACCACTAAACCACCATGCCGCCCAAACACTCATTTTTCATTCATTCATTCATTATCTCCCGCTTTATCCTCTATTAGGGTCGCGGTGGGGTTCTCCATGCCCATCCAGGGGAGAACGTCTCAGGCGCTTGGCAGATACACCCAGGACAGGGCGCCAATCCATCGCTGGGCACACACTCACTCACACAGACACACTCTATATGGAGCAATTTGGAGAACTCAATTAACTTGATCCATGTTTTTGGACAGTTGTAGGAAACCGGAGAACCCGGAGGAAACCCACGCGGACACGGGGAGAACATGGAAACTCCACCCAGATGGGGATTCGAGACTGGAATCCCTAGCGCTGAGAGGAGAACATGTTAACCACTAAGCCACCATGCCGCCCAAACCCTCATCTTATTATCTTAATTGTATACTAGCGTCATGGAGGGAGGGTGTTTTGGGTGCTGGGGTGAAACAGCATCTGGTGTTTAGGCTACTGAATCAGGTTCTTGGCAAGCTCTGCATACCTGGGTCTCTGAAACTCCAAGACCAACCATGTTCAGAGCTGAAAGGTCATCCGTTTGTACTGTTTGTAACAACACTTCTACCTTAAATAAGTGTTTGTGTGATGTCTGGTCAGTTGGTTGCTCGGTCCCGGATCGCAGAACCCTCGGGGAGCGACTCACTGTGCCTGCAGTTCAGAGAGCTGGACTCGATCCGGATCTGGACGACTTCGTCGAGAGGCCGGCCGATGGCGATGAAACAGCGACTCTCGCTGACGTTCCTCAGGTCGATGATCCCAGCGTCCTGAAGTAAGAGCTGCCCACACAAACCTGGAAAGGTGGTTAAGGTAAGACGAGCAGATCTCACATCCATCCCATTGCTTTGAATTCTGCTGCTACTTACTGATTTGTGGAGGTTCTGTGGTGCTGCCTTTAGACCCTGAAGTCGTAGGTAGAACATTGGGAAACATCTCAGGAGCTGATGTTGTCACTTGTTCCAGGTTTAAAAGTGTCCTTGGGGTCTCCCTTCTCCAGAGCACTGAGGCTTGAGTGGGGGTTGTGCTGAGAGCCAGCGTGGAGCAATTGGAGCTATAGCAGGCCTGGATGGTGATGGGTTTTGGAAGGTGGATACAGAGGATGGGGCTGATGGGTAGAGGGCTGGAGGGGCCAAGACATGAGACGGTTCGAGACTGGATCCCATAACCGCAGGACACCGAACACTAACAGAGGGACATTCATCAGAACTGGATTTAAACAAATGAACTGCTCCACCCTCTACACCTTCATAGCTTTTACATTTACAAGGTGGAGCAGAGAGAACAATGTGGTGCTAAAACATGCCGCCTTATGGACAGTAGAGGTCGCTGTTGTGGTCATTCATTCATTATCTTCCTCTTTATCCTCTATTAGGGTCGCGGTGGGGTTCCCCATGACCATCCTTGGGAGAACATTTCGGGCGCTGGGCAGATACACCCAGGACAGGGCGCCAATCTATCGCTGGGCACACACTCACTCACACAGACACACTCTATATGGGGAAATTTGGAGAACTCGATTGACTTGATCCATGTTTTTGGACTGTGGGAGGAAACCGGAGAACCCGGAGGAAACCCACGCAGACATGGGGAGAACCTTTATAGCTTTTACATTTACAAGGTGGAGCAGAGAGAACAATGTGGTGTTAAAACATGCCGCCTTATGGACAGTAGAGGTCACTGTTGTGGTCATTCATTCATTCATTCATTATCTTCCGCTTTATCCTCTATTAGGGTCGCGGGGGGGTTCCCCATGCCCATCCAGGGGAGAACGTTCTGGGCGCTGGGCAGATACACCAATCTATCGCTGGGCACACACTCACTCACACAGACACACTCTATATGGGGCAATTTGGAGAACTCAATTGACTTGATCCATGTTTTTGGACTGTGGGAGGAAACCGGGGAACCCGGAGGAAACCCACGCAGACATGGGGAGAACATGGAAACTCCACCCAGATGGGGATTCGAACCAGGAATCCCTAGTGCTGAGAGGAGAACATGCTAACCACTAAGCCACCGTGACGCCCAAACCCTCATTTTTCATTCATTCATTCATTAGGCTAAGCCACCGTGCCGCCCTGCTGTCGTGGTCATATCACAGAAATGCTTTTAAATCGGGAGGTGCACCTTGTGACTCAAACATGGATCTGTTTCTACAGTGTGCTTGACCTCTAGAGCCACTGGAACATGCGACCTACACCCTCGTAGTTTACATCATTAGATGGGTTTTAACACTCAGTCTGTACCTCACTCCATTCCTGTGTGGACCAGTGGAAGGAGCACGCCTGGGTGAAGCAGGGCACAGTAAGTGGAGGCCTCTGGCTGTCTATGCACCTCTCCATCTCCACCTCCTGCTTAATTCCTCCATCGAACCTCACACACCAGGCCCTCCTTATTGCCACTCCCAGTCCACAGGACACCGAGCATGACCCCTGCTCCCCCACCTGCCACCTGCACCATTCAAACACATGTTCAGATGTCTTTAGACTATCCATCCATCACCTTCCGCTTTATCCTATATTAGGCGGCACGGTGGTTTAGTGGTTAGCATGTTCTCCACTCAGCTCTAGGGATTCCCGGTTCGAATCCCCATCTGGGTGGAGTTTCCATGTTCTCCCCGTGTCCATGTGGGTTTCCTCCGGATTCTCCGGTTTCCTCCCACAGTACAAAAACATGGATCAAGTCAATGGAGTTCTCCAAATTGCCCCATATAGAGTGTGTCTGTGTGAGTGAGTGTGTGCCCAGCGATGGATTGGCGCCCTGTCCTGGATGTATCTGCCCAGCGCCCAAAACGTTCTCCCCTGGATGGGCATGGGGAACCCCCCCGCGATCCTAATATAGGATAAAGCAGAAGATAATGGATGGATGAATTTATCCTCTATTAGGGTCGTGGTGGGGTTCCCCATGTCCATCCAGGGGAGAACATCTCGGGCGCTGGGCAGATACACCCAGGACAGGACGCCAATCTATTGCTGGGCACACACACACTCACTCACACAGACACACTCTATATGGGGCAATTTGGAGAACTCAATTGACTTGATCCATGTTTTTGGACTGTGGGAGGAAACCGGAGAACCCGGAGGAAACCCACGCGGACACAAGGAGAACATGGAAACTCCACCCAGATGGGGATTCGAACTGGGAATCCCTAGCGCTGAGAGGAGAACATGCTAACCACTAAGCCACCGTGCCACCTTTGTCTTTGGACTGATGGTTAATGAAACGGTGGATGATGGAGATGAAGCTGCTTCAGTGTTTGGGTTCTCTGGCTTCTGAAGGGTGCAAACAGGATTAAAAGGTTCTGTAAGTGCGCTGTGCTTGTTCAGAAGTCCACTCGTGGTGCTTTACCTGGCTGGACAGGGGTCAGTGTTACAGGTCACCACCTCTAAAGGTTTCGGGAGGGAGAGACACGCCGAGTCCGGGAGCACCGTCTTTTTTTTGGCCTGTTCTTCAGCGGTATGTAGAGAGCAGTACAGAACCCTTCTTGCAACTCCACCGCCACAGGACACACTGCATACTCCTTGCATATAGCGCCACCTAGTGAATATAAACATAGCAGAATGAGTTTCTTTTACTTATATTGGCTTAGATGCCTTTTATTTGTTATAAAGACTAATATGTTATAAATAATTATGACTAAGTATACTGTATGTTTTTGTATAGAAATATAAACACTCTCTCTCTCTCACACACACACACACACTCACACACACACACTTTCCCAATCATTTAAAAGCAATGATCAGGCATTTATCCAATTATTATCCATCCAAGATGGATGACTATAATTCATTGTCATTATGATACCAAAGACACACCATTCATTCATTATCTCCCGCTTTATTCTCTTTTAGGGTCGCGGTGGGGTTCCCCATGCCCATCCAGGGGAGAACATCTCGGGCGCTGGGCAGATACACCCAGGACAGGGCGCCAATCCATCGCTGGGCACACACTCACTCACACAGACACACTCTGTATGGGGCAATTTGGAGAATTCAATTGACTTGATCCATGTTTTTGGACTGTGGGAGGAAACCGGAGAACCCGGAGGAAACCCACGCAGACACGGGGAGAACATGGAAACTCCACCCAGATGGGGATTCGAATCGGGAATCCCTAGTGCTGAGAGGAGAACGTGCTAACCACTAAGCCACCGTGCCGCCAAGACACACCATCAATCCCTTAATCAAGCTGCATGGTGCGCGGTTGATAATGGCCAGAATAAAATGATAAATGATTGGATGATACATTTCTCTACGGCACGGTGGCTTAGTGATTAGCATGTTCTCCTCTCAGCACTAGGGATTCCCGGTTCGAATCCCCATCTGGGTGGAGTTTCCATGTTCTCCCTGTGTCTGCGTGGGTTTCCTCCGGGTTCTCCGGTTTCCTCCCACAGTCCAAAAACATGGATCAAGTCAATTGAGTTCTCCAAAATTGCCCCATGTAGAGTGTGTGTGTGAGTGAGTGTGTGCCCAGCGATGGATTGGCGCCCTGTCCTGGGTGTATCTGCCCAGCGCCTGAGATGTTCTCCCCTGGATGAGCATGGGGAACCCCCCCCCACCGCGACCCTAATAGAGGATAAAACGGAAGATAATGGATGGATGGATACATTTCTTTTGGTTTTATTGTGACTCTTACACAGCAGGACATGGTGGCAGTGTGCAGATCTGTGTGTACATCTCCGGTTTACTGAAACGATCGCAGAGGAACTCTGGAACATCCAAACGTGACTGGTGATCCACACAGGAGAACCAAATCTGCTGAGTGCCTGCATACACACCACAGAAACACACATGTTGTGGAGTGGAACACGTGTGATATAATGGGTATAAATGGGGTGAGGTCGTATACCGTTTCCACAGGTCATACTGCAGTGACCAATCACAGGGCTCCACACGTACACGGGGATTATTTTGGAGCGGGGTGATAGAGGAAGCGACCCTATACTCTCTCTTTGACCCTGAAAGACACATCATGAGACTTTCAGAGCATAAATAATTCAGAATCAACTAGGGGTGAGCTGCAATATTCGAATATTCGACTATGAACCTCATAATCGAAAGTACCATTTTGACCACATGGGGGCGCCCATGGCTGCTGCTAAGCATTAGTTTTTACATGAAATGTCTTTGTTTTCGTTATATATAAAGCCTTTCTAGAAAAAAAAAAAAAAAAAAAAAAAAAAAAAAAAAAAGTTTTCTTTTGTTAGAAAAACAAGTAAAATATAAAAAAAATAATAATAATCTTTTTTAAAAATCAGGCTTATAGCGCCATCTTGTGGTGAAATTTTAACTGCTTCGACTATCAGTCGACTATAGGGAAAATCTGACGAATCAGATTCGACTATGAAAATCCTTAGTTGAAGACACCCCTAGAATCAACCGATTGGAAGCCGTTAACGATGGCCTGAGTGTGTGGACGGTGTGTGCGCTTCACCTCTCCGGTTGATTCCCAGCCGATTGGACACACATCCACCACACACGGTACATATTCAGACGGTTTGGAGTGCAAACACAGACTGTCCTCCACCTCTGAATCGACTCCTCGGTGAGAGCGCATGCACGCCACCACTCTCTGAGCCACACCCGGTCCGCACACGGCTGAGCACTTCCCCGTCTCAGAGACCTGCCATCTGCAGCACACATTCGTCCTGTTCATTAATACCTCAATAATGCTAGCATTATGGAGCACCTCTCCATCTCCACCTCCTGCTTAATTCCTCCATCGAACCTCACACACCAGGCCCTCCTTATTGCCACTCCCAGTCCACAGGACACCGAGCATGACCCCTGCTCCCCCACCTGCCACCTGCACCATTCAAACACATGTTCAGATGTCTTTAGACTATCCATCCATCACCTTCCGCTTTATCCTATATTAGGCGGCACGGTGGCTTAGTGGTTAACATGTTCTCCTCTCAGCGCTAGGGATTCCTGGTTCGAATCCCCATCTGGGTGGAGTTTCCATGTTCTCCCCGTGTCCGCGTGGGTTTCCTCCGGGTTCTCCGGTTTCCTCCCACAGTCCAAAAACATGGATCAAGTCGATTGAGTTCTCCAAATTGCCCCATGTAGAGTGTGTCTGTGTGAGTGAGTGTGTGACCAGCGATGGATTGGCACCCTGTCCTGGGTGTATCTGCCCAGCACCCAAAACATTCTGCCCTGGATGGGCATGGGGAACCCCCCCCCCCCCTGCGATCCTAATATAGGATAAAGCAGAAGATAATGGATGACTTTATCCTATATTAGGTCTCCATCTCTGCAGGTTTTGTAGCTTGAGAACATTCAGAGTCAGCCAGAGTCACCGTTCTCCTCCCCTCCTTCAGCTCACAAGATACAGAGCGCACTCGCTCTCCTACACCACAAGGGGCACTGCAGGGCCCGAATTCACCCAGCACCCAACTGAGAAGACACACACACACACACACACACACACACACACACATACAAAGAGACTCTTAATTACTGTATTAATATTTGACTTCACACAAAGTATGTTACAGGACTACAGGCTGTGCCAATGGAACTACAAAGTCCATCTCTATGGTAAGTGGAGCTGATTAAAAGTTCTGTATCAAAGTCGGTGAGTGTATGTCATATCAGGTGACCTTGCGGTACCTGGGTGGACAGTCAGGCAGGTGACACTGCTGCACGGTGCTCGGTTCTGGAGGCTCACCGCCACAGATCTGCATTTCCAGACGTTCCTGACTGATCATGTCAACACACTCGTGAAGAACCCTCTGAATTCCTGTGGACAACACAAAATGCCATCAAAAGTACTAGGACACTCTGTGTCAGCGTGACACCACAGTGCCTGTTTGATGGATCGGTACATCCATCCATCCATTATATTGGATGGATGGATGGATGTACCGATCCGGGGGGGGGGGGGGGGGTTCCCCATGCCCATCCAGGGGAGAACGTCTCGGGCGCTGGGCAGATACACCCTGGAAAGGGCGACAATCCATCGCTGGGCACACACTCACTCACATATAAACACTCTATATGGGGCAATTTGGAGAACTCAATCGACTTGATCCATGTTTTTGGACTGTGGGAGGAAACCGGAGAACCCGGAGGAAACCCACGCGGACACGGGGAGAACATGGAAACTCCACCCAGATGGGGATTCGAACCGGGAATCCCTAGTGCTGAGAGGAGAACATGCTAACCACTAAGCCACCGTGCCGCCTGGATCGGTACATTTAAAATAATTTGAATAATTGTAGTGAATGGCAACAAACGTCATCTCTTATTTCTCTGTACAGTTAATCAGCACTGAATACACACTGCACTCATCGGACACGTCCACTCACACATACCTGCGCCACAGGTTACAGAACACGGTGAAATGATGGCGACCCATTGACCCTCCACCGTCTTTTCCACGATGACCGTATCAGGCATGTAGTAGTTATAAGTGATATTAGGGCTGGTGATGTCTCCGTACTCCTTCCCATATTTTCTGTACACCTAAAAGATTCAAATGATCATCACCTCCACCCTCTGAAAAACCACACACCAATTACTCACTATATAGATGGAGTTTGTAGTTCTGCTGTTACAGAATGGGTCTTTACTCTGTTCTTTAATGTTCAGAACCACAGATCAGGGCGGCAGGTGGTGGATGATTCCCATCAGAGTGATAACCCAACATCTTAACCTCTGAGCTGCTATGGTCTATCCATCCATCCATCCATTATCTTCCACTTTATCCTCTATTAGGGTCGTGGTGGGGTTCCCCATGCCCATCCAGGGGAGAACGTCTCGGGCGCTGGGCAGATACACCCAGGACAGGGCGCCAATCTATCAGTGCACACACTCACTCACACAGACACACTCTATATGGGGCAATTTTGGAGAATTCAATTGACTTCATTCATTCATTCATTATCTCCCACTTTATCCTCTATTAGGGTCGGGGGGGGGGTTCCCCATGCCCATCCAGGGAAGAACCTCTCGGGCGCTGGGCAGATACACCCAGGACGCCAATCCATCGCTGGGCACACACTCACTCACACAGACACACTCTATATGGGACAATTTTGGAGAATTCAATTGACTTGATCCATGTTTTTGGACTGTGGGAGGAAACCGGAGAACCCGGAGGAAACCCACGCGGACACGGGGAGAACATGGAAACTCCACCCAGATTGGGATTCGAACCGAGAATCCCTAGCGCTGAGAGGAGAACATCCTAACCACTAAGCCACCGTGTACTATGGTCTGGTATAATAGTATTGTTTATGGCCACATTGGGACTCGAACTCGACTTTGCGGTCGTTTCCATTCTGAAGCATTCATTCATTTATTATTTTCCGCTTTATCCTCTATTAGGGTCGCGGTGGGGTTCCCCATGCCCATCCAGGGGAGAACGTCTTGGGCGCTGGGCAGATAGACCCAGGACAGGGCGCCAATCCATCGCTGGGCAATTCTGAAGCATATCTGGGTGAATATCTCATTCCTGTAAGAGAAGGCACCTGTATGTGGATCTTGTCTCTTATTGGTCCAGACAGAATGAGCTCCTCTGTATGAGGTAAGAGGTCAGAGGTGAGGTAGAGATTGTAGATGATGGGGTTCTCCTCCAGAGGTGAGGGGTGGGTAGTGTTTAGTGCCATGCTTCCATTTCCAGCGACCACATATTCATCATTCACCAGAACAGCTACACAAACACAAACATGGTGAACCTTGAACCCTGAGCCTCATGGGTAAGTGTGTACATGCAGGAATGTTTTCTAAATGTGTCGTAGCTGATAACCTCCACCCACCCAAATGTGTGAAGACTGGCTTCCAGTTAATCATGTTGACTCGAGAAGCGTTGACGGGCAGAATCAGGAACGTCACGTATTCTGAAAAAAACAAATCACTTCAGTTATTCATTTCAATCGATATTATACAATACACATACCACACGTTCTCCTCTCAGCGCTAGGGGTTCCCTGTTCGAATCCCCATCTGGGTGGAGTTTCCATGTTCTCCCCGTGTCCGCGTGGGTTTCCTCTGGGTTCTCCGGTTTCCTCCCACAGTCCAAAAACATGGATCAAGTCAAATGAGTTCTCCAAATTGCCCCATATAGAGTGTGTATGTCTCTGTGAGAGAGTGAGTGTGTGCTCAGTGATAGATAGGCGTCCTGTCCTGGGTGTATCTGCCCAGCACCCGAAACGTTCTCCCCTGAATGGGGATGGGGAACCCCACCGCGACCCTAATAGAGGATAAAGCGGGAGATAATGAATGAATGAATGAATGAATTATAAATGTACCGATCCGGGCGGCACGGTGGCTTAGTGGTTTAGCATGTTCTCTTCTCAGTGTTAGGGATTCCTGGTGCGAATCCCCATCTGGGTGGAGTTTCCATGTTCTCCGCGTGTCCGTGTGGATTTCCTCCGGGTTCTCCGGTTTCCTCCCACAGTCCAAAAACATGGATCAAGTCGATTGAATTCTCAATTGTGTATCTGCCCAGCGCCTGAAACGTTCTCCCCTGGATGGGCATAGGGAACCCCCCTTCCCTCGACCCTAATAGAGGATAAAGCGGAAGGTAATGGATGTATGGATGGTTCTGAATAAGCCACTGAGTTCTAGTTGGGTTCTGGAATAGGAGTTACAGTGGCTTGGTGGATAAGCTTTTGTGGGTCACAATTTGTGGGTGGACAGGCGGACTGGAGGGACAGTAAGCTGACCGGCTGAAGAGGATCGGAGGGTACGAGCAGGACTGTGTGGTGTAATTAAATCAGAAATATATGATGGGGCGAGACATGTAAGGCTCTGAAAGTCACTAATAATACTTTAAACTGGATTCCCCCATATAGAGTGTGTCTGTGTGAGTGAGTGTGTGCCCAGCGATGGATTGGCGTCCTGTCCTGGGTGTATCCCTATATCCTGGGTGAATCCCTATATCTGCCCAGCGCCCGAAACCTTCTCCCTTGGATGGGCATGGGGAACCCAAATCCCCCCCCCCCCCCCCCCCCCCCCCCCCCCCCCCCCCCCCCCCCCCCCCCCCCCCCCCCCCCCCCCCCCCCGTGACTCTAATAGAGGATAAAGCGGGAGATAATGAATGAATGATAAATACCACACCTCCGGTCTCTCCACCGCTGTACGATCCAGATAACAGGTGGCAGGTGGAAGCGTTTCCTCCACACACCCCGCACACATCCTCCACCCTTCCAGAGTTCAACACTCCATCACAGCCAAACATCTGAAAAAAAAACATTAAGAGTCTTTGTGAATCACAGCGGGATGAAAAGTTCATTATAACTTCACGGTAGCTCAGTGGTCAGGGCGTTGGGCTAACAGTCTGAAGGTTGGGGGTTCAAATCCCAGGTCCACTGAAGTTACCAATGTGGGTCCTTGAGCAAGACCCTTAACCCTCATTGCTCCAGGGATGCTGTGATTAACCCTGTGCTCACCTTGTAAGTTCTCACCTTGTAAGTTCGCCCCCTTGGGAGCACAGATGAGTACTTTGCCCACAGGTTGATGCTTTTATTCTGTCTCCAGCGGTCCCATCAAGCACTCCTCAACCTGCGGCCACGTCTCTGCGGCCACGTGAGTAACCCTGTGCTCAACTTCTAAGTTGCTTTGGATAAAAGCGTCTGCTGAATGACCAAATGTAATGTAAATGTCGTGTTCATTCATTCATTATCTCCCGCTTTATCGTCTATTAGGGTCGTGGGGGGGGTTCCCCATGCCCATCCAGGGGAGAACGTTTCGGGCGCTGGGCAGATACACCCAGGACAGGGCGCCAATCCATCGCTGGGCACACACTCACTCACACAGACACACTCTATATGGGGCAATTTTGGAGAATTCAATTGACTTGATCCATGTTTTTGGACTGTGGGAGGAAACCGGAGAACCCGGAGGAAACCCACGTGGACACGGGGAGAACATGGAAACTCGGGAATCCCTAGCGCTGAGAGGAGAACATGTACCACTAAACCACTAAGCCACGCCTGTAAATGTAGTAATTATAATGATAATATTAATAGATTATAATATATTAATATTTTCTTCTCAGCAGTACCTGACACTTTCCATTCAGACAGGCAGTAACGGAACCAGGAGGTACCGGCTCTTCCGCTTCACACCGCGTCCCGTCTGTGAATTGAGAACCACGACTCACCATGAAGTCCTGCTCGCGAGAGCGACACATCAGCTTACACTGAGCATCACCTGGAGGTATGAGGGAGACAGGAACAAAGATGGAGGGGTGGGAGGTAACAGTGCAGATAGACATTAGAGTAGTATACTGTGAGGTTGCCCGATTTATTTTAGTAAAGGGCCATGTGAGCGATTTGGGATTCTGTGTGCGGCTCATGCCGTGCCATCGAATATGCGCTTTGCTTACCAGAGCTGAAACCGATGGCTGGAATCCAGGAGTAATCTGAGGATGAATGCTGTGAAAGCGTGAGTGGTTGGTGGTCGGTCTCTGAACACTGCTGCGCCATGAACTCGTGCTGGTGGCTCTCACACGGCTGTGACGGAGACGGAGGCCACGGGGTTATCGGCGTTAAATACATAGGACTGTATATATTTTGGGCGGCACGGTGGTTTAATAGTTAGCATGTTCTCCTCTCAGCACTAGGGATTCCCGGTTCGAATCCCCATCTGGGTGGAGTTTCCATGTTCTCCCCGTGTCCGCGTGGGTTTCCTCCGGGTTCTCCGGTTTCCTCCCACAGTCCAAAAACATGGATCAAGTCAATTGAGTTCTCCAAATTGCCCCATATAGAGTGTGTCTGTGTTAGTGAGTGTGTGCCCAGCGATGGATTGGCGCACTGTCCTGGGTGTATCTGCCCAGCGCCCGAGACGTTCTCCCCTGGATGGGCATGGGGAACCCCCCCCCCCCGTGACCCTAATAGAGGACAATTCTTAGTTTCCTCCATATTTGTAGTTCTACGATTACAGCCTGCATAAGAGCCCTTTTACTCTTTATAATAATAATAATATAATACATGGCCAGCGATGGATTGGCGCCCTGTCCTGGGTCTATCTGCCCAGCGCCCGAAACGTTCTCCCCTGGATGGGCATGGGGAACCCCACCGCGACCCTAATAGAGGATAAAGCGGAAGATAATGAATGAATGAATAATACATGGCAGCATGGTGGCTTAATGGTTAGCATGTTCTCCTCTCAGCGCTAGGGATTCTCGGTTCGAATCCCCATCTGGGTGGAGTTTCCATGTTCTCCCCGTGTCCGTGTGGGTTTCCTCCGGGTTCTCCGGTTTCCTCCCACAGTCCAAAAACATGGATCAAGTCAATGGAGTTCTCCAAATTGCCCCATATAGAGTGTGTCTGTGTGAGTGAGTGTGTGCCCAGCGATAGATTGACGCCCTGTCCTGGGTCTATCTGCCCAGCGCCCGAAACGTTCTCCCCTGGATGGGCATGGGGAACCCCCCCGCGACCCTAATAGAGGATAAACCGGAAGATAATGACTGAATGAATGAATTTAATACATTTACTCCAAAAGTCAGAACCCCCACACAACAGATATTATATACGTGGATGATTTAGTGGTCAGCATGTCCACCTCTCAGTGCTAATAAATAAATGCAGTATTATTATTATTATTATTATTATTTATTATTATTATTAACGTGGATGAATCGAATCTTTTCGGATGGAACTTTTCTACACCATACCTGTCGACGGCAGAGTTTAGCCTCCGTACCATCACCCTCACACTCTCTCCCTCCAAACGCTGGCCTGGAAGAAATAATACATTTAGAAAACCAACAACGTACAGAAATGGAAGTTTGGATGTTGGCGAGTCAGCCATAAGTCTCCACCTACCTGGGATTTTTGCACTCTCTCTTTCGGTACATGACGCCGCCCCCACATGTGCGTGAGCAGGCGGAGTACTCCGACCACGATGACCAGGCACCGTGGACCACCATAGAGGTGCTCAGTTTGGATGGAGATACGCAACGACTCTTCAGACACCACTGAAGACACAGAAGCAAATCAGATTCTGTCTGTGAGGCTCATTCAGATTACAATTTGGAAGACTGGTTCCTTAACCAGCGACACGGTGGCTTAGTGGTCAGCACGTTCTCCTCTCAGCGCTAGGGATTCCCGGTTCGAATCCCAATCTGGGTGGAGTTTCCATGTTCTCCCCGTGTCCGCGTGGGTTTCCTCCGGGTTCTCCGGTTTCCTCCAACGGTCCAAAAACATGGATCAAGTCAACTGAATACTCCAAATTGCCCCATATAGAGTGTGTCTGTGTGAGTGAGTGAGTGTCCAGCGATAGATTGGCGCCCTGTCCTGGGTGTATCTGCCCAGCGCCCGAAACGTTCTTTACTGGATGGGCATGGGAAACCCCCCTGCGACCCTAATAGAGGATAAAGCGGAAGACATCCTCTTAATACTCTTAAGGAACCATCCATCCATTATCTAGTGGATGGATGGTTCCTTAACCACAAGCTTATGACCGCCCTAAGGAAAGTCGCCGACTGCCTGACTTGCAAACTCAGGGGGGCGCTACCTGTGTTTACTACCTTATGCTTAAAGTTAAACAACAATCCCTGCCGGCGGCACCCTGTAGGAACTGCTAGGATGGAGTATGTGTGTGTATATACAGTATGTGTGTGTGATTGAATGCCCTCAATCCATATGACAAGTGAAGATGAAAATCAGGGATGTGGAACAGATTTAAATCCGAATAAATGCCATCTAGGCAGCTACTGGACATACTTTAGGTCAGACCCGCTGATACCTGATTCGGCCCACATTCCGTGCCATCCAGCAGCGGCACCAGAAGCCGGGTGCAGGAGGTACGGTCACCGGGAATGACGTGACAGGATAGATATCGACATGTAGCCTAGAGACAGGGATTCAGACGAGGCAGACGTTAGACAGATGGCCGCTTTACTGCCATTGGCAGATCCTAAGCGTCATGGTCACCGTGTCATCGCTGGTGAAGGAGCAGGCGGTGGCGTTGCTTCCGAACGCGATGCGGCACTGATCGTCCACACCGTAATACAGGCCGGGTTTCCACTCCTGCAGCGATCCCCCCAGCACCGGGACATCCCTCAGACACTCAGCCTTTCCTGTACTATGCAGCAGTTCTTATATATAACATTCCACTAGGGCTGCATTCATCTAAAGATTTTCATAGTCGAATCTGATTCGTCAGATTTTCCCTATAGTCGACTGATAGTCGAATCAGTTAAAATCTCACCACAAGATGGTGCTAAGGGCGTGGTTTTTAAAAAAAAAATATTTTTTTATATTTTACTTGTTTTTCTAACAAAAGAAAACCTTTTTTTTTTCTTTTTTCTCTCGAAATTAGGATGATTTTATTTGACAAAAGGCTATATATATAACGAAAACAAAGACATTTCATGTAAAAACTGATGCTTAGCAGCAGCCATGGGCGCCCCCATGTGGTCAAAATGGTACATTCGACTATGAGGTTCATAGTCGACTACGGTTCTCCGAATCGAATCGTCGAATCAGCGAATATTGCAGCTCACCCCTACATTCCACAGTGTTTTTTTTTAAGGATCTTATATAGTACAGGGGCGGCATGGTGGTTTAGTGGTTTGCATGTTCTCCTCTAAGCACTAGGGATTCCCGGTTCGAATCCCCATCTGGATGGAGTTTCCACGTTCTCCCCGTGTCCGCGTGGGTTTCCTCCGGGTTCTCCGGTTTCCTCCCACAGTCCAAAAACATGGATCAAGTCAATTGAGTTCTCCCAATTGCCCCATATAGAGTGTGTCTGTGTGAGTGAGTGTGTGCCCAGCGATAGATTGGCGCCCGTTCCTGGGTGTATCTGCCCAGCGTCTGAAACGTTCTCCCCTGGATGGGCATGGGGAACCCCCCCCACGACCCTAATAGAGGATAAAGCGGAGATATAAAGAATATTGACCTTATTATCAACGTTAAGGTGTATGTACCTGTAAAAGTTGGTAAGCTGAGCGCGACTGCATTGGGACCAGGTCAGATCCACACTATTGTAGCCGCCATCGGAGGCCATTATGAAGCCGCTGCTGCTGCATGGGTTTCCTCTACCGTCGTGATTAATTCCAAAGCTGGAGAGAAAGGACGAATGTGTCAGATTCAGAAGAAGGAGATTTCCAGGTTTGCTTTTTAAAGTATTTTTATATGCGTTGGAGCTGTGGGAGGTGCAGCTACTCTGTTATCTCTAAAGATGGTCTTTGTAGTTCTTTAATTCCAGACTGTAGTCCATCACTGTGCTCTCTGTTCTAATGCTCGGGACCCCAATGGTACATTTACATTTCATCATTCAGCAGATGCTTTTATCCAAAGCGACTCACAAATGAGAACATTACAAGTCAGAAGTTATGCAGAAAACCAACTACACTGTAAAATCATCAAACCTGATTATTATTCGATGCTGTGGCCCCTCCCCCCCCTTTTTTTCTTCTCTACAACATTCATTCATTCATTCATTATCTCCATTTAGAGCTTTATCCTGTATTAGGGTCGCAGTGGGGTTCCCCATGCCCATCCAGGGGAGAACATCTTGGGCGCTGGGCAGATACACCCAGGACAGGGCGCCAACCCATCGCTGGGCACACACTCACTCACACAGACACACTCTATATGGGGCAATATGGAGAACTCAATTGACTTGACCCATGTTTTTGGACTGTGGGAGGAAACCGGAGAACCCGAAGGAAACCCATGTGGACACGGGGAGAACATGGAAACTCCACCCAGATGGGGATTCGAACCGGGAATCCCTAGCGCTGAGAGAACGTGCTAACCACTAAGCCACCGTGCCGCCTTCTCTACAACAGGTATTTGTTAAAGAGATGCGTCTTCAGTAGTTTCTTAAGGTATTATTTGGTTGGTGCATTATTCCTATCCCAGCAGTGTCACTGAGGTGTTTAAATGAAGCTGTTTAATACCCTCTGACCACATCGGTGTCACCGCAGAAGTGTGTATTAATCCTGTCCGTTTGTCAGCTGAGGTTCCGGTGGTATTAAGGAATATTAAAGGAATATTAGCAGTTGTTTCTTTTGCAGTGAAAACGGTGGATTAGGTTCTCCCCACCGCACGCCGTCGAGACGTTTCTACAGTGGTCTCCTACCTGTGTCCAATTTCATGTGTGATGGTGATGCCAAGGTCAAAGCCAGTATCTTCTGTAATCACACAATTCCATTGGCTGGAACAGACTCCGCCCAGCTGGGTCACGCCCCTCACCAGTTTGTTCCCTCCAGGCAGGACGAGGTCAAACCTCAGCAAAGTAAAGAGGACAAATACAGATCAGCTATTGCAACTACTGGGGGGTTTATGACCAGGACCTTCTCCGGATGTTCCGGGTCTGGACTTTTCCCACCAATCACAATAAGTTAAATCAGTCCAGTGAGGTCTGATGGGTGTCTTTGCTCATGTTTGATTTTCTACTTTATCAATTTCAATAAGAGATCTTTTTGAGGTACAGTATCACGGGCTCAGTGATGGGAGTGGTACGTAGGGCTGTATTCAACTACAAATTTTCGTAGTCGAATCTGATTCGTCAGATTTTCCCTATAGTCGACTGATAGTCGAATCAGTTAAAATTTCACCACAAGATGGCGCTATAAGCATAGTTTTTAAAAAAGTTTTTTTTTTTTTATATATATTTTACTTGTTTTTCTAACAAAAGAAAACCTTTTTTTTTTGTTTTTCTTTTTTCTTTTTTTTTTCTAGAAATTATGATGATTTTATTTGACAAAAGGCTATATATATAACAAAAACAAAGACATTTCATGTAAAAACTAATGCTTAGCAGCAGCCATGGGCGCCCCCATGTGGTCAAAATGGTACATTCGACTATGAGGTTCATAGTCGACTACGGTTCTCCGAATCGAATCGTCCAATCAGCGAATATTGCAGCTCACCCCTAGTGGTACGCGTCCAATGTATCGCATGCAGCACACTTCATGCCCCTGAAAGTCCAAATGCCATGTGTCCTGAGGTATTGGAACGTTTTAAATGCTGGGCAGATCCATTAGATACCAACCCATCGATGGGCACATGCTTACTCACACAGACACACACGGTATAGGGCAATTTAGAGCAGCCCATTCACCTTGAATCATGTTTTTGTGCTGTGGGAGGAAACCAGAGAACCGGACAGTACCCACGCAGACTCGGGGGGAAAAACATGGAAACTCCACCCAGACCGGGATTCAAACCTGGATTCCCAGCACTGAGAGGTGGACGTGCTGACCATTGAGTCGCAGGACTGAATCTTGATACCTTGTGATGTACAGCAGCAGATCTGCATGCAGGGGGTCGGTATCTGCCTGAGGATTCACTTTATGACCCCATTCACATACACTTCTTAAAGAGGACGTGATGTTCTCAGAGATCTGAATAGCTGGCTGTAAATGATGAAAAGAATTCAGTTCAGGCATTTATTCACAATAACGCTGCCCATTCATACCTTATTCTTATAAAACAGTTACAAACACACCATGATAAATAAATCTTTAATAATCTGGTCTTCTGTGACATATAAGCTGATTTAATGCTGCTTTAAGAATATTTTAATCAGTTTTGAGAATAATGTATTCTGACAGTATGTACGGGAGTAAATATCACCTCTGGTTCAGTGAGAACGATCATACGGACCAGATGGACTCTTATATTTGCTCCGAGGGTGACGTCTCTTAGCAACTCGGATGCCTGAGGGGAACAGAAAATCATTTATAGGTTCATGCTTTATTGCTACATTAGTCATTTATTCATTATCTTCCACTTTATCCTCTATTAGGGTTGCAGGGGGGGTTCCCCATGCCCATCCAGGGGAGAACGTTTCGGGCGCTGGGCAGATACACCCAGGACAGGGCGCCAATCCATCGCTGGACACACACTCACTCACACAGACAGACACACTCTATATGGGGCAATTTTTGAGAATTCAATTGACTTGATCCATGTTTTTGGACTGTGGGAGGAAACCGGAGAACCCGGAGGAAACCCACGCGGACACGGGGAGAACATGGAAACTCCACCCAGATGGGGATTCGAACCGGGAATCCCTAGCGCTGAGAGGCGAACGTGCTGACCACTAAGCCACCGTGCCGCTGAATTTAAAATTGCATGCACATAATAAGAGTCTCAAGATGGCCGAAAGTTTGCATTCAAAAAAGGACTCTTATGGGTTCCTGCCACCATTAGGAAGTGGGGTGGGGCACGCTAGATTTGAACCAAAATACTGCTCTTGGATTGGCTGATTTAAACCCTAGGGCAGTAATTTGTGATTGGCTTAGGCAGTTAAGGGGCGGGAGCTAGACGTGACGGATATATACACAGGTAAACACTGCGGGGGGCGCACTATCACTCAGACCCGGATGCAGACAGCATCGGAACGCTGAGGATGGCAGACCCGCTGGCCAGCGTGAGGTACTGACGGTGTCCGTGAAGTTTTCTTTGTTCTCAATTAGGGCTGTATTCATCTAAAGATTTTCATAGTCGAATCTGATTCGTCAGATTTTCCCTATAGTCGACTGATAGTCGAATCAGTTAAAAATTTCACCACAAGATGGCGCTATAAGCATAGTTTTTAAAAACTTTTTTTTTGTTTGTTTTTCTTTTTTCTTTTTTTTTCTCTAGAAATTAGGATGATTTTATTTGACAAAAGGCTATATAAATATATATATAACGAAAACAAAGACATTTCATGTAAAAACTAATGCTTAGCAGCAGCCATGGGCGCCCCCATGTGGTCAAAATGGTACATTCGACTATGAGGTTCATAGTCGACTACGGTTCTCCGAATCGAATCGTCGAATCAGCGAATATTGCAGCTCACCCCTATTCTCAATGAATTAGATGAGATGACCATTTTTTGCTTCAGCTCGTTCTTTCTGCCTTTTTCAAAATCAAAAGATCCTTACAGGGTCCTTGAGCAAGACCCTTAACCCTCATTGCTCCAGGGGGCGCTGTGATTAACCCTGTGCTCACCTTGTAAGTCGCTTTGGATAAAAGCGTCCAATAAATGACCAAATGTAAATGTATGTACTGTAGTCCACAAACAGTTAACCTCGGAACACTTACGATGTTCAGGTTGGTGAGGATGTATCTCTCCGTGTCCTGCTTGTGAACTTCATGGACATCTGGACCCACCACTACCAACAGCTCTAAATGAGTGACCTCTGCCCCCGAAATGGACCTCGGAAGCCTAAGAGAACCTGAAGGAAACACATTTCTTTAGAACTCTACTTAGGCCTAATCAATTCCACTGTCAGAACCATGAAACATATAGAGAACATACAGGACCGAGCGCATAGTGTCATGATAACTCATCTTAATCCTATACTAGCATCTAGAGACGCACGGGGCTGTTCCTTGTGCCCGTCCAGGGGAGAACGTTTCAGGCGCTGAGCAGATACACCTAGAACAGAGTGCCAATCTATTGCTGGGCACACACTCACTCACACAGACACATGTGCCCAATTTAGATGGGGCAATTTAGAGCAGGACGGCACGGTGGCTTAGTGGTTAGCACGTTCTCATCTCACCACTAGGGATTCCCGGTGCGAATCCCCATCTGGGCGGAGTTTCCATGTTCTCCCCGTGTCCGTGTGGGTTTCCTCCGGGTTCTCCGGTTTCCTCCCACAGTCCAAAAACATGGATCAAGTCAATTGAGTCCTCCAAATTGCCCCATATAGAGTGTGTTTGTGTATGAGTGTGTGCCCAGCGAAAGGTTGGCGCCCTGCCCAGCGCCTGAAACGTTCTCCCCAGGATGGGCATGGGGAACCCGCCCGCGACCCTAATAGAGGATAAAGCGGAAGATAATGGATGAATGAGGTTTTTGGACTGTGGGAGGAAACCAGAGAACCTGGAGGAAACCCATGTGAACACAGGGAGAACATTAACACTTCACCCAGAGCCTGAATGCACCCACCCAGGTGTCTGGTGTCTGCCCAGTGCCTGAAACATTCTCCCCTGGATGGGCATGGGGGAACCCTCCCCAGTGACCCTCATATAAGATTAAGCAGAAGATAATGGATGGATGTAGAAGCATGGTGTCACCCAATCAGGATCCAGCGTTGTTTTGAGGTTTTGTTATTCACTCTGTACAAAATGTTGAACTGGTTGATCCTTTGCTTCCTGGCAATTGGCCAGCTTCACTTACACATGCTGTTCCACCTACAGCACTTTAATGCCTCTCTGCTGCTTCTTGGCCCAAATGCCTTTCCTCTGCGTATTGCTCACTCACTCTCACTCTGTGCACGTTGCAGATGTGTCTTCACAGGTCTTTGATGAAGCTGGAGCAGATGGCCTTCTCCTGGTGGGGTCGCCACTGAGTTCCTCAATAACTGAGCATGCTGTTCAAGCAGTGGATGAATGTGGGGTTCTCCTGACTGCAGGAGGAGATCTTCCTGGGTAAACACAGATATTAATGCTTTGCCATTATAATAATCATTAAATAAGGCTTCATATGACTTTATAAAGGCGGCACGGTGGCTTAGTGGTTAGCACGTTCTCCTCTCAGCGCTAGGGGTTCCCGGTTCGAATCCCCATCTGGGTGGAGTTTCCATGTTCTCCCCGTGTCCGCGTGGGTTTCCTCCGGGTTCTCCGGTTTCCTCCCACAGTCCAAAAACATGGATCAAGTCAATTGAGTTCTCCAAATTGCCCCATATAGAGTGTGTGTGTGAGTGAGTGTGTGCCCAGCGATGGATTGGCGCCCTGTCCTGGGTGTATCTGCCCAGCGCCCGAAACGTTCTCCCCTGGATGGGCATGGGGAACCCCCCCATGACCCTAATAGAGGATAAAGCGGAAGATAATGAATGAATGAATGAATGAATGAATGAATGAATGACTTTATAAAGGTATTGGAGTTATTATATTAAGATTGGATTGGGCCTTAATTGGGCGGCACGGTGGCTTAGTGGTTTAGCATGTTCGCCTCTCAGCGCTAGGGATTCCCGGTTCGAATCCCCATATGGGTGGAGTTTCCATGTTCTCCCCGTGTCCTCGTGGGTTTCCTCCGGGTTCTCCGGTTTCCTCCCACAATCCAAAAACATGGATCAAGTTAATTGAGTTCTCTAAATTGCCCCATATAGAGTGTGTCTGTGTGAGTGAGTGTGTGCCCAGCGATGGATTGGCGCCCTGTCCTGGGTCTATCTGCCCAGCGCCCGAGACGTTCTCCCCTGGATGGGCATGGGGAACCCCACCGCAACCCTAATAGAGGATAAAGCGGGAGATAATGAATGAATAAATATTTTCTTTACCTTTTCCAATGAAGACGCCCACAGAACGCTTTCCACCAGCAGGGAAGCCAACAAGAGAGACACTCGAGTTGTTAATACCATGTTTGTTTGAAATGTGAGACGGAGGACGATTCCATTCAGTCCAGTTTACTTCAGTGAGATCAGAACACTTCAAATATGTCTCCACACGTCCCCTCTCGCTAAAACCCGGTCTGAGCTCTTTAGCAAAAAACCAAATCCCTTTTTAATGGCAGAGTTTGAAAACTTATTTTTGTTGACACAGTGGTTGATGTGCACACAGGGATAACACTGAGGACTGACCTGATTGGCTCATATCTGATAAGTGATGTCACTCATTGGCCAGTGTGGCTTAACTGGTATATTAAAAAATGTCAGGCTCCTAACGCCGCTTCTGAAAAACGTCCTGTACTAAGCATTTAGATTAAAGCCAAGAGCCCTAAGTCCTGCCTCAGACCTTCTGAGTCTTTTCCTTTAAGGATCCATGAGACGGAAAGCTCACTGAACTCATCGAGCAAACTGGACTCCGGCCCTTTGGGATCCGAATGGGAGCCTCTTTCTGTTAAGCATTAAGCAGCGATTTGACCATGAGCCATGTTTTGATACATATATTCAATTAACACACGGGTTAAGAGCGCAAATTCTAAACAGGAACTCATTTACATCCAACTGTTTTCAACTTAAAACGTTAAAATCACGAATAAATTAACAAATCACTTTCATATGACTATATTCGTATCCTTAAGTCACGTTATTTGAGTTCTGCTTTCTCCACATAGTTCAACGACGTTGTTGTAATATTTCCAAAAACATGCTAGGTGTGACTATCTGCCCTGTGATGGACCGGTGACCTGTTTCGGGTGTTTCCATGGTTTTTATGGCATGGAATTTTTGGTAACAAATAAATGAATAGGCTTTTAATAGAGATATATAACCAATTTAACCAAACCAACCAATTTGTATTGTATTAAAGAAGAATTAAATACAATGATCTAACTATGTGGGCGGCACGGTGGTTTAGTGGTTAGCATGTTCTCCTCTCAGCACTAGGGATTCCAGGTTCAAATCCCAATCTGGGTGGAGTTTCCATGTTCTCCCCGTGTCCGCGTGGGCTTCCTCCGGGTTCTCCGGTTTCCTCCTACAGTCCAAAAACATGGATCAGGTCAATTAAATTCTCCAAATTGCCCCATATAGAATGTGTCTGTGTGTCTGTGTGAGAGTGAGTGTGTGTCCAGCGATAGATTGGCGCCCTGTCCTGGGTGTATCAGCACCTGAAACGTTCTCCCCTGGATGGGCATGGGACCCCCCCCCCCCCAGTGACCCTAGTAGAGGATAAAGCAGAAGATAATTGATTAGGGTCGCAGGGAGGTTCCACATGCCCACCCAGGGGAGAACGTTTCGGGCGCTGGGCAGATACACCCAGGACAGGATGCCAATCTATCACTGGGCACACACTCACTCACACAGACACACTCTATATGGGGCAATTTGGAGAATTCAATTGACTCGATCCATGTTTTTGGACAGTGGGAGGAAACCGGAGAACCCGGAGTAAACCCACGGGGAGAACATGGAAACTCCACCCAGACGGGGATTCGAACCGGGAATCCCTAGCGCTGAGAGGAGAACATGCTAAACCACTATTCTATTCTATTAAAAATAATAGAAATATCGATAAAAGTTCATGCTCGTTGCTAAAATTCGGTGTAAATGCTTATGTTTATGAAGTTTCGGTGGCAATGAGATTTAAAGCTGAAAACTGTAAACGCAGTGAAGTGGAACATCGTGGAACGTTCTTTGTTTACACCGCCGAACGGCCAGCGCGGGGACTTTTATTTTGGCCCGCGCGCCGCACGCTGTTTCCTGTCGCGGCGGCGCTGCTCCGTCACACTGCATGAGGGAAGCGTGGTGAGCTGCGGGCAGGTAAACACATTAGCGGACAGGGTACGTCTCCCCGCCGGGGCTCCGAGCGCCGCGCACGGCTGCGTTCATTCACTTTAACCGCGGGTTCTGCAGCGAACTTTCACACGAGAACCCATTTAAAACCGGGCTTTTTTCGAACGCCCGACACTTTCACATTGCTAGTGCCGTTAAGACGCGGGCTGTGTTCCAAATCGCGCTTCGCCCCCTTCAGCGCCACACTAGGTGATCGTTAAGCAGCGGCCGTTCGCCTTCCGCGCCTAGTGCCCTTGGTTTACAGCGGATCCCGTTTGGAATCGAGCCGTGGTTTTGTTACGGCGGAGTTTTGGTTTTTGTGGCGAAGTTAGCATGCGCGTGCGGCCGCGAGCTAACCGGCTAACTTCTTCATTCTAGTTGTTTCTGGAAACGTTCGGCGTGATTTACGGACTCGATTATCGGCCGTTTTATCGTCAGGTGCGAATAAATAGAACCGTTCGCGGACTCTCCGCTAAAGTTCGTCGGGTTTAAACGCTCTATTTAACGATTCCGTCCCAAATCGCTCGATGCGCCCTTATTAGTGGGTGAGAATCGCTCGACTATTAATACATCGCAACGGAATTAAGTGCGTGCCCCCTTAAGGGCGGATGCGGTTTGGGACGCGGCCATTTGTAACTGACATTAAACGAGTCGCTCGACAGAAAGCCGTCTTTAATAAACGCCTTTTTGCGCCGTTAAAGGTGTAATGGGTTAAAGTTAGTTTCGTTTGCCGACTGTTTGAAAGTAAGCCGCCCTGTTTTTTGTTTTGTTTGTGTTGTAGCTTTGTAGCTTGGTGCGGTAACCTGGTAACGTCATTATCGGGACTTAACGATACTTTTTAACACCGCGATACGTGATACACGATATTTAGTTACGTCCTTGGTTATAAAGCAGCAACACACAACAGCTCGGTTAAGACAATTCTATTGTTCTTTAAATTCGGTAGCAAACTTAAAGCTGCTTATTGTTAAATCTAACAATTTATGAACAAACCAGTGCAGTTTGTCTTTAAATAACTGCCCCAGCTGTGCTAAACGGGTTTAGAGCATGTGACTAAAGGAGCGGCAGTATTTCTTTGGTCAGTAAGTTACTTATTACGGTATTGTCGGCATGTTTCGGTTTAGATGCCGAGACGCGCGTCAGTAAATGTTACTTTGATTCAGTCCAACTTCTGGCTATTAATACATCGCAACGGAATAAAGTGCGTGCCCCCTTAAGGGCGGATGCGGTTTGGGACGCGGCCATTTGTAACTGACATTAAACGAGTCGCTCGACAGAAAGCAGTCATTAATAAACTCCTTTTTGCGCCGTTAAAGGTGTAATGGGTTAAAGTTAGTTTCGTTTGACGACTGTTAGAAAGTAAGCCGCCCTGTTTTTTATTTTGTCTGTGTTGTAGCTTTGTAGCTTGGTGCGGTAACCTGGTAACGTCATTATCGGGACTTAACGATACTTTTTAACACCACGATACGTGATGCACGATATTTCGATACACGATATTGTCGGCATGTTTCGGTTTAGATAGCGAGACGCGCGTCAGTAAATGTTACTTTGATTCAGTCCAACTTCTGTCCCCCACACTTCGCACCGGACGACACCTTGTTTTTACGACCGAAATGTTTTGAATCTTTAATATGGTGATGGTTTGGATATTTAAATGCTTATCGTTGTAGTCTGTATTTATGAAATGATGCGTCAGTCGTGGGTTTTGTCATCTGAGTTAGGACTGTAGACAAAGCCGTCGCTGTAATAAAGCCGTTTTATGATCTCACAATATTAAAGGCAAGATTTTACAATCTGCATGATTAATGCGTTATTCTCCAGTCCAGGTGTCCATGTTTTCAGGGTTGTTTTGTTCAAGCCTGATTATACTGGTGGGGGGTATGTAGGGGGCGACTGCACATGGTGTAACCCTACACCAGCCCAGGCCCTGTTTGGATGGCTATATTTAAGCAGCTGCCCTGCAGCCTACATGATAGTCTTACAGTACTGCGGTTCCGATGATTGCTGATTTTTGCACCTGTCACTCCTGTTTATGCGAGCGACTCCTGCACTGATGCGAGATGGCTGATTGCTCTCCTCTCTGTCCTTCTTCCTTCTAGACTTTTCTACTTTGTACATACATTATTTTGTATATACTGTTTATGATGACTTCAGTGGTTGCTGATGCCGCCCGAGGCAGTCGGGACCGAGGGCAGCCACAGACCGCACACACCTCACAGCCACAGAAACAGATTCAGGTAGGTCTCATGTTGCCGTGGAAACAAATCAGGCCCACTTAGTGGTGTGGCCTGAAATGAGATACTGAGAAATGTGGGTGGGTGGGTATGACAGTGGGTGGGGGTGACCAATGACTGCAGTACAGTATCTTTGTGTAGGGATGGTGCAACACATCGACTACGTCGACATAATCGATTATGAAAATACATCGATTTGCGTAACTTGTCAAGAAAATGGGGACGCCCTACTGGAAAGATGGATTTATTCGAAGCTCAGCAGCTAAAAATCGCCTGCGTGCATCTAAAGTTTGAAAGAACTTCACACACAAACACAACAGCGTGGTTCTGTCAGATTTGCAAGTGGAGATGGTGTTTCACAAGAGTACAACTGTTATTCATAAGCATTTAAAGTGCAAACGTCCTCGCCGGGATGTCTTATATACGGTCAACAAAAAATATATAGTCCAGATTTAATTGACGGAGACGTTTGTGGCATCATTCCCCCATGCCCATCCAGGGGAGAACGTTTCGGGCGCTGGGCAGATACACCCAGGACAGGGTGCCAATCCATCTCTGGGCATATACTCACACAGACATACACACTCTATATGGGGCAATTTGGAGAACTCAATTGACTTGATCCATGTTTTTGGACTGTGGGAGGAAACCGGAGAACCCGGAGGAAACCCACGGGGAGAACATGGAAACTCCACCCAGATGGGGATTCGAACCGGGAATCCCTAGTGCTGAGAGGAAAACGTGCTAACCACTAAGCCACCGTGCCGCCTTTTGTGTTTCAATAGTTAGATTAATCGATAGAAAATTAATTGTTAGGTACAGCCCTAATCATGTGACCTAGGTGCTTATTGAGTTAATGCACCGGACGCTTGATTAGATGTTCACTAGGGGTGAGCTGCAATATTCGCTGATTGGACGATTCGATTCGGAGAACCGTAGTCGACTATGAACCTCATAGTCGAATGTACCATTTCGGCCACGTGGGGGTGCCCATGGCTGCTGCTAAGCATTAGTTTTTACATGAAATGTCTTTGTTTTCGTTATATATATAGCCTTTTGTCAAATAAAATCATCCTAATTTCTAGAAGAAAAAAGAAAAACAAAAAAAAAGGTTTTCTTTTGTTAGAAAAACAAGTAAAATATATATATATATATATATATATATATATATATATATATATATATATATAAATTAACTACGCCTTTAGCGCCATCTTGTGGTGAAATTTTAACTGATTCGACTATCAGTCGACTATAGGGGAAAATGTGACGAATCAGATTCAACTATGAAAATCTTTAGTTGAATACAGCCCTAATGTTCACCTCCTTGTTGTTTTAGTTAGCATAAAGGTAACCTTTGTAGTTTCACTATTGTCTTGGCATCCACAGTCCTGAGGAATGGGTTTGTTTGCCAGCAGCCTTAATGCTCTGAATGTTGTAAACACACAAGACCTCCACTTACTGGAACCTTATTGTGTTGTATCGCCTCCTGCAGGCCACAGCGGAACAGATTCGTCTTGCAAAGATGATCGACAAAAATGACACAGACTCCGAAGACAAGGTCAAACAGGTACGTGTGGTATTGGGTTCTCACCCACATCATCCACCAAGAGCTAATTCAGTTGAAGTTCTGCATCCTAATCTGATGTTCTCCTCCAGCTCATGGAAGTCACCGGCCGAAATCAAGACGAGTGCATGGTGGCACTGCATGATCACAATGGGGACATCAACAGGGCCATCAACTTCCTGCTGGAAGAGGTTCCTGCAAAGGTAAAAAAAAAAAATAATAATAATAAAGTTGTCAGGTTTATTTAAGGCATCTGGTGGAGCAGGGGGTTGAGCTGCAGAGATATGAGGGTGGACCCAACCTAACCCAACTGTCCAGTCATTAATGTTGAGAAGAATCTAATTATAAAATACATCGATGTTAAACTCCTAAATAAAATTAAACGAAATCCTGAACATTACGCAATTTACATAATTTTATGCATGGTCCACCCCTGGCCAATGGGGGTCAAGGGCTTTGTTCAAGTTACCAATGATCTTGGACATTTAAACCTTCAGATTCATAGCATCACTGTAAGCACCAGTTAACTGGAAAGCAGACTTTACATTATGGCTTATTATGATTTATCAATACTAACTTTCGATCTCTGTCTTTGCTGGGTCCACTCTTGACCAGGACTCCTGGGAGACGGTGGGGAAGAAGAAAAGTGTGGGCAAAGAAAGCGTGGTGGCAGAAAGCAAAGAAAGGCGGGTGGACAAAGAGGGGAGAGGCCGCGGCGGACAGAACAGACGTGGCCGCGGAGCTAGCCGTCCTCAGGAAGGTGCGTGTTCATGGTTCGAGTTCAGGTCTTTGTTTGATGGAACGCCGTGTGAAAGCTGGGTTAATGAGGTGAATGTGGGATGGAAGCTACATGAGTGTTGCACAAATCATATGTAAAGCATATTAAATCCAAAACCTCTGGACCAAATATAAAGAGGGTGGTCTAGAGGTGTGTGTGTTTTAATTATGAAGGTTCAGATGTGTATGTCTGAAGTACGGATGGGTCTTGTTCATGGTCAGTTTGTAGTCTGTGCCATATTTATCTCACGTCCATTTTTGGTGCACCATCCATTATCTTCCGCTTTATCCTCTATTAGGGTCGCGGGGGGGGGGGGGGTTCCCCATGCCCTTCCAGGGGAGAACGTTTCGGGCGCTGGGCAGATACACCCAGGACATGGCGCCAATCTATCGCTGGTCACACACTCACTCACACACACACTCTATATGGGGCAATTTGGAGAACTCAATTGACTTGATCCATGTTTTTGGACTGTGGGAGGAAACCGGAGAACCCGGAGGAAACCCACACGGACACGGGGAGAACATGGAAACTCCACCCAGATGGGGATTCGAACCGGGAATCCCTAGTGCTGAGAGGAGAACATGCTAAGCCACCATGCCGCCCTGCAGCAGGATTTTTAATAGAAAAGTAAATAAATCACATTTTTTTCCATTCTAAACTGTATGGTATGAGTCAAAAGTTTGGACACTTCTTTTTGCTCCACTTACTGTATCACTTGTATCACTTCCAATTTCCACCACCCAAATGATACCTGTTCTGTGATGGATCTGACCAATAGAGAACATAGAACCAACAGGGGACTAACCAAAACAACAAAACTGATTTGAAGTCTGTAATTGTAAGACTTGTGAACAGATTTGTTGAACTCAGGACATGGTGGAGATGATTGTCTGAAAACCTCATTCATTTTTGCTGTTAAAAATCCTGCCTCCACTGGAAGTGGCAGATGACACACGACTCCAAGGGTTGATTCTGTTTACCTTTTAAAAACATCAGCCACTAAAGGTAAAGGGTGTTAATGCACTACTACATTCCATAGTGCACTAGTGCTCCGTTACACTAACCTTCACAGAAGGCATCTAGTGTTACTTCAGTTATCTGCACTATGCACCTGACGAATGTCACAAAGTGAATCTGGTGTAATGCTTGTTATGCAATTAAGATCATTTGGCACCATCAAGATGTCATAAGTTCTTAAATCATGGAAACATGGTTACTTTTGGACTTTGGACTTCTCTTTTTACAGTGGTACCAACCCCTTCTTGTCTTGTGATGGTTCTCTGCAAAGGGTGTAAATGTTAATTTATGTGTGTGGTGTGTTTATTTAAAAAATATATATATATTATAATTTTTGGGTGGCACGGTGGCTTAGTGGTTAGCAGGTTCTCCTCTCAGCGCTAGGGATTCCCGGTTCGAATCCCCATCTGGGTGGAGTTTCCATGTTTTCCATGTGTCCGCGTGGGTTTCCTCCGGGTTCTCCGGTTTCCTCCCACAGTCCAAAAACATGGATCAAGTCAAATGAGTTCTCCAAATTGCCCCATATAGAGTGTGTCTGTGTGAGTGAGTGTGTGCCCAGCGACAGATTGGCGCCCTGTCCTGGGTGTATCTGCCCAGCGCCCGAGACGTTCTCCCATGGACCCCAATATAGGAAATAGTGCAAGATAATGAATGAATTTTTTTTTTTTTTTTGGGGGGGGGGGGGGGGTGGGGTTTGCATGGTGTTCACTGTGTGCCATGTGTACAGTATTGCTGGGTGACATTGATTTAGATGTTTGTTCAGTCCTATTTCCTCATGTGACCCATTACTGTCTGTTCACCAACCCAGAGACAGGACTCTCTCAATATAGTTCTGTTAAATATTTTTAATATTAAGTCAGGTTTAGTATTTATAAAGATGTGGTTCTTAGTGAAGCGTAAATCAGCACATTATAGTATTGTATTTATTTTTCTTTGGAAGTCACTATTTTTACGGAATTTCTCACTAAAGTGTTCTCTCTGTGTTTGAAATGGTCGAACTCATGAAGGCCATGTTGTGGTGTTTTATTTTGTGAGTTGTGTATCAGTGGTTTGGCATTAAAAGTCTGTGACGCATCTCGCAGGTCGTTCAGAGGAGAACGGCTTCGACTCCGCTCCAGGCGAGCGAGGGGGAGACCGTGGACGTCGGGGAAGAGGACGAGGTCAGCATTTTAATATTGTTATGCACAGATATTCACACCTTTCTGATGTGGAACTTGAGTCCTAGGTCCATGTAAAGACCTAAAAGATATGTTTGAAGTTAGAATGCTGCGCTCTCAGCTGGGCTGCTTAAATTACTCCACTGGATCACTTTACTGGAATGACGGGGCTGTCCGCTGGTTTGTCATCGTGGTTTAATTGATCGGATTACTGTAAACTCAATTTACTCTGTGAGTACAGGACAGCCAGCATCGCTGATGTACGATCAGCTGCACACCGGCGTTTCATTTCCACATGGCAACTAATTATTAAAAAGCTTTTAGTGCCCCATGGAGTTTTATTTATATATTAAATATATATAGATATATAGATAGATGGGCCCGACAGGACGCCGCAGCGTCCTGTGTATGACTGGAGAGGGCTAAGTATTATAGCCATGGGGAGTTGTATACAACTCCCAGGGTTACACCCAGGGCCTGTTCGTGAGGTAGACATGGCGCTGGGCCTCCTGTATATGGGCTGGCAAAATTAATAAAACAGCTTGGGCTAATAAAACTAAATGTTTTAATTGTGTACATTTATTAGTTCAGAATTAAGGCTCAGGTTAGCCTCTACTGTAGTTGTTTTTTATTTATTTAAAATTTTAAATTAATTTATTATATATATATATATATATATATATATATATATATATATATATATATATATATATATATATATATATGTGTGTGTGTATATATATATATATATATATGTATGTATGTATGTTAAACATTGAATCCTGTAGTCCAGACCCTGCCTGTAGTCCATCTGATTTAAGGGTCTTGAGTTGTGGCTGGGGCTTCGTCACTACGTTACTATTTGTGTCGGCTCTTAAACGTCGCACTCGGACCACGCGGTAGGAAGAATGCAGCGGGTGGAGCAGGTGCAGCCAAAACGAGACCCAGACTGCCGTATGACGAAAACCAGAAGAGGAACACGGGGGGGGGGGGGGGGGGGGGGGTCGAGGCTCCTGGTTGTGTAAAGCAGGATATTTATATACAGTGTGTACAGTTTACAGTGTAACTGCACTCAGTGCTCTAAATAATGTTTGAATATAAAGAAGTTGGTTTTTAGGGCAAAGGTCAACACCATGTACCACAAAGCAATCAAGAGTGCAAGAAGCATCAGTGGGTTCATGTTCAGCGGGCTTTGATTTCTGTTGTGTGCACATGTGTAGGTGCAGGAGGAAGAGGAAGAGGCCGAGGGGAAGGTGGGAATCGGTTCTCTCAGGGAATAGGGTGAGTATGAAGAGTCCCTTTTACAGCATGACCTCATTCCATAGCATAAGTGGAACAGTGTTTTTGTCGGATTGTATTTAGGTACATTAAAAGTTGCCCATGTGGTGTTTATTATGGGTTGTTATTAAAGTCAGGACTGAAACTACAATCAGAGGTTTCCTGTTTGGCCATTTTCATTTTTTGTATTTCCACCATCTTTTCTTGGCTGTAATGGTTCCTGTTCTTGCTCTCTCTTTACTCGCAGAACCTTTAGCCCTGCTGAATACTCTGGTTCTGCTGAAGCTGGAGACGCAGCTACCGGCACTACCAATGGTACGTTCAGTCTTCTTTATACAGCTGTATATATTTGTATGAGTTGTTGTTAATAAATTATAATATCGTTAATAATAATCCCACAGTAAGACATGTGTTTACTACAGCTGTAGTCACGCTTGTATGGTGTTACTCATCAGAGTTTGTTCAGTTGTTGCTATGCAACTGTAGCGTGGTGTTTCAGGTCATTGTGTTACACGAACATAAAGTCATGTTGGTCTCATTTGTTAGGGAAGTAAACTGACCCCATGCATAATATTATAATCACTGAAAATAATCTTATAACTTTGTATACTGCATTGACTAATATAGTGTCACCTTTATATAGTGTCACCTTTATATAGTGTCACCTTTATATAGTGTCACCTTTATATAGTGTCACCTTTATATAGTGTCACCTTTATATAGTGTCACCTTTATATAGTGTCACCTTTATATAGTGACCCTAATATAGTGTCACCTTTATATAGTGACCTTAATATAGTGTCACCTTTATATAGTGTCACCTTAATATAGTGACCCTTAATATAGTGACCCTTAATATAGTAACCCTAATATAGTGTCACCTTTATATAGTGACCCTAATAGTGTCACCTTTATATAGTGACCCTAATAGTGTCACCTTTATATAGTGACCCTAATATAGTGTCACCTTTATATAGTGACCCTAATATAGTGTCACCTTTATATAGTGACCCTAATATAGTGTCACCTTTATATAGTGACCCTAATATAGTGTCACCTTTATATAGTGTCACCTTTGTATAGTGACCCTTTATATAGTGTCACCTTTGTATAGTGACCCTTAATATAGTGTCACCTTTATATAGTGACCCTTAATATAGTGTCACCTTTATATAGTGACCCTAATATAGTGTCACCTTTATATAGTGACCCTAATATAGTGTCACCTTTATATAGTGACCCTAATATAGTGTCACCTTTATATAGTGACCCTAATATAGTGTCACCTTTATATAGTGACCCTAATATAGTGTCACCTTAATATAGTGTCACCTTAATATAGTGTCACCTTAATATAGTGTCACCTTAATATAGTGTCACCTTAATATTGTCACCTTAATATTGTGTCACCTTTATAAAGTGCATTAAGTTGCTAAGTAGGGTCACTATATTTAGTGACTTTGTGTGCCCTACTTCATGATCTTACGTAGTGACTTCGGAGCATGCCTACTTAGTGACTTTTGACACTTTTGATACGCTTGGTCACCCTCGCTGGCGGCTTTGAGCGCCCTACCCTGAGAGCTTTGCATAATACACTGATTGGCTAAAATGTCATGGTCTGCTAAACCCTGCAGAATAATATATTAATGTTAAATAATATTATTTTGGATGATGTTGTAAAAACACAAACCTGGCAGCATCCTGACCCTCTTGACTTGTGTGTGTTAGGAAACTGGAGGAACAATCTTGAGGACTGGGCTGCAGAAGACTGGAATGAAGATGTAAGTAAACCCTGATTCTCAGTTCCTTTTCCTGATCTGAATATAAATAAGATTCAGATTTCAAATGATTTTTTTTGTTGTCTTTAACAGCTTTCAGAGACTAAAGTGTTCACTGCCTCCTTTGCACTTGCCTCAGAAAACCGTGTAGCCCCTGGACAGAGGTGAGCGCTGTGCTGCCACTCATAAGCTGCAGTCTCAGTAGTTTTTTCAGTGACGTTCTACAGATTTAATGCATGTTTTTGATGATTATATATTTAAAAGTGGGAACTTTATTTGGATCAAACATTTGCATCCTCAGCTAACTGCTTTGACTTCAGTGACCTACAGGCACAAGACACTGATCAACCTGCCATGATGCCAAACTAACTGCCCCCTCGTCTCTCTCTTTAACAGGGTGGATCTAGGTCCTCTGATGCCCAAGGTTCCAGAGGTGGATACGGACCTGACCGTTCTGGAGCCGTCGTCACCGGAGCCCCTGACCCAGAGCCTCGTGTTCACCAACTCCCAGCAGCAGCCGGCTCGGACCATCGGCCACAGCTACGCCTCGGCTACAGCTAACAGCTATGCGTCCGCGGCCGCCAACACATACGCCCACGCCGCTGTGGTGAGAGCTGAAGCAGTCCTGTTTCTCATAATGCTGGGTTCAGTTCAGATTAATGGGACTGTCAGCCATGTTGGTAATGCAGTTTAGGGGAAAGGCAGAGCTGATGTACAGTAAGAGCTGAGATGTGATACACAGACTGGTATATATTTAAACAGGAATCAGGATATAATTACTGGCAAGTCCCGGCTTGTCTGGGTTTCACAGGTAAAATCATTACTCAGCAGAAGATAGTTGTTCTGTTGTGGTTTCGCTTCCTGGTGAATTGTGCTGATGCTTTATACCCTTTATATACTGGTATCTTCTTAGTTGGCTCCTCCAGACACTGAAGTTGGTCATCCATCACTCAATTGATCTCCTGTGACTGTGTAGCACTGTTTACTCTGTCAGTGCATTTCTCTGTGGAAGTTGCATGTTCTCCTCATATCTGCACAGGTCATATTCTGGGAGGATCATTCTTCCCACTCCAAAGACAGACCACTTAGATCAGGGGTGCCCACACTTTTCTAGCCCCAGATCTACTTTTCCATTGGACAGGCCTTCCAGATCTACCAGGGTTAATCTTTTTTTTTTAGGCGTTTTATATTGAAACCGGTTCACACACATCACGTCAGTATTGTCGAATCAGCATAGAAAAGAAAAGACGGCTTCAGATCGCCTTTTTCACAGAAATTGCTCTTTAATTAAACACATTCCAGCAAATACAATGGAAGTGCAATGGCAAATCAACTTGGTAAATCGAGCAAATGCATTTTGAGTTTGACATTGTAAAGAAATATTCATCCTCCCACTCTAAATGAAAGTGGAACATTTTAGTTCTTTTGGAGCGAAGTCCTTCCCTCAAAAAGTGCAAAAACACAAACATTCATTCATTCATTATCTCCCGCTTTATCCTCTATTGGGGTCGCGGTGGGGTTCCCCATGCCCATCCAGGGCAGAACGTCTCAGGCGCTGGGCAGATACACCCAGGACAGGGCGCCAATCCATCGCTGGGCAAAAAACACAAACAGAAACTATCTAATATAGATGTTTCGTGTTTTAGGCACGAAGGCGTGGCCACGTGCCAGCGAGGGGGGGGGGCAGTCTGCTCGCTTGCCAAGATCGCGATTCAGATTCAGAATGACTCGCATTGTGTGTGAATGTGTGCGCGTGTTTATAAGTGCTTCAGATACTGTGCTGTAAAAAAGCGCTGATACGTGATGAGTGCTTTTTTAAAAATTTTTTTATTATTATTATTATTTTTTTTTTTTTCAAAACTCCATCGCGATCTACCTGCACCCCATCGACGTATTGGGCTCCCCTGACTTAGATGAATCATTCATTTTTCAAAATTTGCTGCTTTAAGGGATTTAAATTTTTGTGCTCTGAGAGTTGCCCTTAGCAACCCTAATTAGAATATGAGGTGTAGATTTTAAACTCATTATTAAGCATCCTTCTCTTGTTCAGTCCTTGGGATCCAAACCACCCCAACCTGATGTTCCGAAAGCTGAGCCAATCGCTGCGCCACGGGTCAACACTCTGCCCTTTCCGACACCTCTGGCTCAAAGGAATGGCAGCCCTGTTGGGAAGTCCGACTCCCCGAGCCCACCTGCTCCTCTGGTTTTGCATGAACCCAAGATGGAGGTTCCATTTTCTCAGTGTGAGTTTCACATAAATATAAACACGAATGTTTATTTTTAAACTAAATCTGTTTACCGTATAATAAATACAACGTTTAACATAAGTGTCTGCTTTCTACAGTAGATCCGAGGGTCCAACCCGAACCCTCCCCTATTCTCAGTCAGCTGACCCAGAACCAAAACCATACTCCACAGTCAGACCTGCCGGCTCAGGTCCGAAGTTCCTCCTCTCCGTTACCTTACAAATCGGCTTCCCCCATATTAAAGCACCTTGGAGAGATTGGTGGCGCCCCCATGGGGGAAATCCATCAGCCCAAACAACTAAGGACCCAGAGACGCAAAATGGCCCCTCCTTCCAAGGTAAGGACGCTGCAAAATCCATCCATTATCTTCCACTTTATCCTATATTAGGTTCGCGGTGGGGGTTCGGGCGCTGGGCAGATACACCCAGGACGGGACGCCAATCTATCACTGGGCAACCCTGCGAAACAGTAAATAAAAATAGAAAAATATTATAATTTTCATGGTTCTGTGTTGATCTGAGGATGAAATTGTGGCAAAATGAGTGGAGCAGCTTTGGAATCATCAGTGTTTTAACAGCTTTAAGTCGCAGTCAGTCAGATTTCCTGTAAATGGGGAGTTTGTAAAGTGAGCTGAGCCATCAGGTGTCATTAGTGATGTTTTAAATGCACTTATCTTATTAAAAAGAGTTGATTGTGTATCATGGTGTCTTTTCTGCATGTGGTTTGTTGGACCCAGATGAACAGGGTTCCTCAACAGGGGTCATCTGGGATTGTTGCGAAGGCCGAACATGTAGTACCAGTCCACTCCGGCTCGCCATTTTTGCTTCACTAAATGTTTATTGTATCAGTTCCACTTGCAGATAAGATGGACTAAAGTTACCAAATGTAGTCCATCTGTTTGTGAACTGCAGTATATAGTGTGTGGGTTCTTGAGCAAGACCCTTAACCCCTTATTGCTTCGGGGTGCTGTACCAACCCTGTGATCTGAGGTCATGTAAATGAACACGGCGGTTTTGAGAGTTTCAGTTAAACGAGGGGCTTAATTTAGCCCCAAGTCTGGTTTAACCAATTTAAGCTGAGTGTCTTAATGCAGAGAACAACCCCAATTGTGTTATTTTAAGAACTAGCCAGGTGCTGGACCCATGCTATTTTGTTGATTGTCTGCCTGGGTTGCCAGATCCCATCTTCTGCAGTAGAGATGCCCGGCTCTGCTGATGTCTCCGGCTTGAACGTGCAGTTTGGCGCTCTGGATTTTGCCTCAGAGTCGGCTGTGGAGACCTCCTACCAATCAGAACCAAGTATTCAACCACCTGCTTCTTCTGTGTCACAAACTCAGAGCAGCCTGTATTCCAAACCCAACACTGTCAGGTGTGTGTGTGTGTGTGTGTGTGTGTACGCGCGCTTTAATTGAAGGTCATGGTCTAAATAACACTTCGTCTCTTACAGCGAGTCTGTTTCTGGTCTTCCACCTGCGATATCTACGACTAATATAGAGCCCAGATATCCCTCCCCATCTCTGGGCTTACAATCTGTCACATCCTCAACTGGTCCGAGAGCAGAAGCCCCGCCCAGTCTGCGCAAGGACTCCACCACCTCCACCACCCCTCTAACTGTAGGAGCTGCAGCATTGGATCAGTTTCCTTTTTGTGAGTTTTTGTTGTGGCTTGATTTTGTACGTTAACTTCTTTTCTCGTTTCATACAGAATGGCTTCAGCGACGTTCGAACGTCAACTACGAAAGATGGTACGTCTTTACGGCACGCCATAATCAGTACAGTCGTTACTCACTCACACTCCTCTCAGACTGGAGGTGACGAAGCAAACCGAAGTCATTCAGTAATAGAGATCAATATTATTTCAGCTTAATTTATTTATTTTTTAATTTATTTATTGGCGACACGGTGGCTTAGTGGTTAGCATGTTCGCCTCTCAGCGCTAGGGATTCCCGGTTCGAATCCCCATCTGGGTGGAGTTTCCATGTTCTCCCCGTGTCCGCGTGGGTTTCCTCCAGGTTCTCGGGTTTCCTCCCACAGTCCAAAAACATGGATCAAGTCGATTGAGTTCTCCAAAATTGCCCCATATAGAGTGTGTCTGTGTGAGTGAGTGTGTGCCCAGCGATGGATTGGCGCCCTGTCCTGGGTGTATCTGCCCAGCGCCCGAGACGTTCTCCCCTGGTTGGGCATGGGGAATTAAAAGCAAAGATTGTTTCCTTTTTCCTAATTACCATTTTATTTCTTAAGGTGGTCACATGGTTGTGTTTGAAGGAGGAACACAATATAGTGTAAATCCAAAAGTGGAATGTGCACAACTTATTGGAAATAATGTTTAATAAATTGTTAACTTTCTAACAATTGTTAATTTTAAAATATTATGTCGCAAAACTGCAACAATTAATCGAATAATCAGATGTCAGCAGGCTATTTTATTTAATGCTAAATTGTAGCTCAGTTGTTTGGACATTGGGTTATCAATCTGAAGGTTGGGGGTTCAAACCCCAGGTCCACTGAAGTTACCAGTGTGGGTTCTTGAGCAAGACCCTTAACCCTCATTGCTCCAGGGGGCACTGTGATTAACCCTGTGCTCACCTTGTAAGTCGCTTTGGATAAAAGCGTCCAATAAATGACCAAATGGGATAATGCTAGTCATTTTCTCTAGCTCGCCCCCTTGGGAGCACAGATCAGTACTTTGACAAAATGTCCACAGCCTGATGCTTTTCTTCTGTCTCCAGCGGTCCCATCAAGCACTCCTCAACCTGCGGCCACGTCTCTGCCCAGTGAGAATGGCATGATCACGTCATCCTTACCACCGTCCTCGTCGTCTGCTCCGGCTCTCGCCCCCAGTTCTGCTCTTCCCTCGCTCAGCAGGTACGGGTCAGTGTTGCACCAGGTGAGATTGAGTATAGTGTGCTTCATACAGTGATCATGGTCTTTCATATTTCCTCTCATCAGTCATGTAAGCAGTGGAACAACGTTAGGTTCTGCTGCGCCTGTCAGTTCCGGCCATAATGTAAGTGCTGTTCTGTTCTTATCGCCTGTTCTGTTGTTCTGTCGCCTGTTTGCACCTCGTCTTTAGTAAATAAACCGCTTGTTGTCTCGCTTCACTATAAGAATCACTGTGTTTAATAATATTTTTATCAATAATATATATATATATATATATATATATATATATATATATATATATATATATAAAATATAGGGTGGCATGGTGGTTTAGTGGTTAGCATGTGCTCCTCTCAGCACTAGGGATTCCCGGTTCGAATCCCCATCTGGGTGGAGTTTCCATGTTCTCCCCTTGTCCACGTGGGTTTCCTCCGGGTTCTCCGGTTTCCTCCCACAGTCTAAAAACATGGACCAAGTCAATTGAATTCTCCAAATTGCCCCATATAGAGTGCGTCTGTGTGAGTGAGTGTGTGCCCAGCGATGGATTGGCGCCCTGTCCTGGGTCTATCTGCCCAGCGCCCGAAACGTTCTCCCCTGGATGGGCATGGGGAACCCCACCGCGACCTTAATAGAGGATAAAGCAGAAGATAATGAATGAATGAATATATATTTATTTAAATAATAATGATGATAATTACTTTATATATAATTGTCTGTGTTCAGCATGTCCTGCCCCACTCTTACTTTACAGCCCAGTTTGGGTTAATGGACAGAACCGTGGGGCAGTTCTCTACAGGTCACATGTTCTCTAGCGTTTACATCTTGCCAACTGCTGAAGGGAAGAATAATGAGCATTATTACACATTTAATATTTACAAGTAGTGAACGTAGATCAAAGCATCATTAATTTCTTTCTGACATTAATATTGCTTAAGTTCTCATACTTTTAACGAGAACACTGCTACGGCAGTGTTGTTCTCTAATCAGACCCACATGAGACTGTATCTCGGTGTCATGGTCAGGATGTTCAGAAGGGAGTCACCGGCAGGGAGGAGTATCATACGGGTCGGTTGACTACAAACGTTCTGATAACAAGAAGCATCATTATTTTACACTAAGCAGAATAACTTGTGCTCGGGCGAGGTGGCCCGCAGGTGAACAATCTGAGATGGAAGAGCAGCGAATGTGGGGGGCCCTGTGCAGGCAGAGTATATGAAGATGTAGTCAGAGAAGTGAGGTCGGAGAACAGGCAGATCGCTGCTCGGGTTGTTGACTGCGCTCTTCTTCCCAGAACTCTGTTGTGTTAATAAATGTTATGTCTTCACTCAGAACTGTTCGTGTGATCTCCTCCTTTTCAAACGAACGCGGAAGATTTACCCACACCGCTCACCGTCCGAAAACTTGCAAACGCTTCTTTTTCCCTCTCCTTCAGGTGGTCAGCGACGTGAGTGGAGGTCTCGCCGCCTTCTCGAACTCGGCCCACGGTTCCAGCAGCCTCAGCACCATCTCACCCGGGGTCACTACCAACGGCCCCTCCATCCCATCCAGCGGGCGCTCGGCCCCGATGCAGAGCTCCAACGCCGCCTCGGGTGAGTTGTCTGCAGTCAGTAACGCTTTGTCATCTTTATAACTGCGGCTTATCCGCTCTAGAAGGATGGGTTCCCCGCCGAGCCTTGGTCCTCACAAGGATTTGTCTTTAAAACCCCAAACTTTTGCTTGTTCTTTGAAGGTTTAGATCACGGTACGTCTGTTTTAAATAATGTACTTGGTTCTAAGTGCTAAAGTTGTGCATCTCTGATCCTATAGGTAAGGCTCCACCCAATCTGGCTCAGGGTGTCCCGCCACTTTTGACAAATCAGTACATCATGGGGCCGGGCGGACTCCTCCCGGCATACCACGTGAGTCCAGCATGCTCTGTTTGCGTTGTACTTCATTATGCCTCTCAGCGCTAGGGATTCCCGGTTCGAATCCCCATCTGGGTGGAGTTTCCATGTTCTCCCTGTGTCCGCGTGGGTTTCCTCCGGGTTCTCCGGTTTCCTCCCACAGTCCAAAAACATGGATCAAGTCAATTGAGTTCTCCAAAATTGCCCCATATAGAGTGTGTCTGTGAGTGTGTGTGTGCCCAGTGATAGATTGGCGCCTTGTCCTGGGTGTATCTGCCCAGCACCCGAGACGTTCTCCCCTGGATGGGCATGGGGAACCCCCACGCGACCCTAATAGAGGATAAAGCAGAAGATAATGAATGAATGAATGAATGAATTTTAAATGTACCGATCCGGGCGGCACGGTGGCTTAGTGGTTAGCATGTTCTCCTCTCAGCACTAGGGATTCCCAGTTTGATTCCCCATCTGGGTGGAGTTTCCATGTTCTCCCCATGTCTGCGTGGGTTTCCTCCGGGTTCTCCGGTTTCCTCCCACAGTCCAAAAACATGGATCAAGTCAATTGAGTTCTCCAAAATTGCCCCATATAGAGTGTGTCTGTGTGAGTGAGTGTGTGTCCAGCAATGGATTGGCGCCCTGTCCTGGGTGTATCTGCCCAGCGCCCGAAACGTTCTCCCCTGGAACCCCCCCCCCCCCCAAGAAGAATTAATTTAGGATAAAGTAATTTAACACAATAAAGGTATATATAATGTTTTTTAAAGATTTGTTTTTTATATTTTGTTTGTTTTTCTTTGCCTTAAAGCAGATCTACGGCTACGAGGAACTCCAGATGATGCAGTCACGCCTACCGATGGTGCGTAGCTAAGCGTTGGACCAGTAATCACCTGGTTTCTTTAACAGGATTTTGGTGTCTAGTGGAAACTTTGATCCCAAAAGGGTCTGCATCTGAAAAAAACCTGAATAATCAGCTTTATTGCTGAGAGTGCCACATGGGTCGGTGTTAGGACTGCTCATGTTTTGTCAAATATTCATTTGCATTAGTTTATCTTTAGTTTTGGAATGTTTCGGGGGTTTTACTAAATACACAAATCACTATTTACATTACTGAGACATAATGTTGTGCCAAATGTATGTGAATGCCTTGATGTCATGCCCATGTGTTTGTGTTTTAACATCTTTCTATCCTTGTAGGATTATTATGGGATGACCACCTTCCCTGGTACCACGACCCTCACTGCCCGAGATGGAGGATTAGCAAATAACCCTTATTCAGGTGACCGCCGTGTCTCGGCTTCGTTCACTTCACACCATTTAAAACCACATGACCCGTTCTAAATCGTAAAATGTGTATTGTTCCGTAGGGGATGGCGCCAAGTTTGCTCGTGGTGAAGCCCCCTCCCCGGCGCCGGCAGCCAGTCTGTCCTCGGTCACCTCCTCGCAGTCGGATCCAGGTGCGGTCCCTCCTCAAACACAGGCGCCGCAGAATCCCGGCCAGGCTTTCCTGAACCCTCCACTCCCTCCGGGCTACGGTTACACCAGCCTGCCCTATTACCCCGGCATGCCGGGTGTACCCAACACCTTCCAGTACGGCCCCACCGTCTTCATGCCACCTGCCTCGGCCAAGCAGCACGCCCAGTACCAGCACCAAGCCGGTTACGGTGGACATGCCTACGCCTCAGGTCAGTGGAGGGGCTGCTCTATGAAATGCCTCGCGCTGAAGGAAGGACGGAGACTTTAATGAGATGCTGATTTCCTGAATCTCTTTGATGTCGTGTCTTCAGGTTTTGATGACCTGTCTCAGGCTCATGGTGGAGCAGATTATGGGAAAGGAGTTTATGGAGGCAGCTCTCAGAACCAGTCCAAACCAAGCAACAGCGGCGGGAAAGGTTCTCATGTTCTCTCTCTTCTTTTACTCCTCTGTTTTTTTTCTCCACCTTTCTGTTTGTATGATTCTCGCTGTCCCTGTCTCCATCACTCTCTGTCCCTGTCTCCATCACTCTCTGTCCCTGTCTCCATCACTCTCTGTCCCTGTCTCCATCACTCTCTGTCCCTGTCTCCATCACTCTCTGTCCCTGTCTCCATCACTCTCTGTCCCTGTCTCCATCACTCTCTGTCCCTGTCTCCATCACTCTCTGTCCCTGTCTCCATCACTCTCTGTCCCTGTCTCCATCACTCTCTGTCCCTGTCTCCATCACTCGCTGTCCCTGTCTCCATCACTCGCTGTCCCTGTCTCCATCACTCGCTGTCCCTGTCTCCATCACTCGCTGTCCCTGTCTCCATCACTCGCTGTCCCTGTCTCACTCGCTGTCCCTGTCTCCATCACTCTCTGTCCCTGTCTCCATCACTCTCTGTCCCTGTCTCTATCACTCGCTGTCCCTGTCTCTATCACTCGCTGTCCCTGTCTCACTCGCTGTCCCTGTCTCTATCACTCGCTCTCTCTCCTTCTCCATCACTCGCTGTCCCTGTCTCGCTCTCTCTCTCCTTCTCTATCACTTGCTGTCCTTGTCTCTATCACTCGCTCTCTCTCCTTCTCCATCACACTCTGTCCCTGTCTCGCTCTCAGTCCCTGTCTCGCTCTCTCTCTCCTTCTCTATCACTCGCTGTCCCTGTCTTGCTCTCGGTCCCTGTCTCGCTCTCTCTCTCCTTCTCTATCACACTCTGTCCCTGTCTCGCTCTCTGTCCCTGTCTCGCTCTCTCTCCTTCTCTATCACACTCTGTCCCTGTCTCGCTCTCTCTCTCCTTCTCTATCACACTCTGTCCCTGTCTCGCTCTCTCTCTCCTTCTCTATCACACTCTGTCCCTGTCTCGCTCTCTCTCCTTCTCTATCACACTCTGTCCCTGTCTCGCTCTCTCTCCTTCTCTATCACACTCTGTCCCTGTCTCGCTCTCTCTCTCCTTCTCTATCACACTCTGTCCCTGTCTCGCTCTCTCTCCTTCTCTATCACACTCTGTCCCTGTCTCGCTCTCTCTCTCCTTCTCTATCACACTCTGTCCCTGTCTCGCTCTCTCTCTCCTTCTCTATCACACGCTGTCCCTGTCTCGCTCTCTCTCTCCTTCTCTATCACACTCTGTCCCTGTCTCGCTCTCTCTCTCCTTCTCTATCACACTCTGTCCCTGTCTCACTCTCTCTCCTTCTCTATCACACTCTGTCCCTGTCTCGCTCTCTCTCTCCTTCTCTATCACACTCTGTCCCTGTCTCGCTCTCTCTCCTTCTCTATCACACTCTGTCCCTGTCTCGCTCTCTCTCTCCTTCTCTATCACACTCTGTCCCTGTCTCGCTCTCTCCTTCTCTCACACTCTGTCCCTGTCTCGCTCTCTCCTTCTCTCACACTCTGTCCCTGTCTCACTTTCTCTCCTTCTCTGTCTCACTTTGTCCCTGTCTCGCTCTCTCTCCTTCTCTTTCACACTCTGTCCCTGTCTCACTCGTTGACCCTGTCTCACTCTCTCTCCTTCTCTTTCACGCTCTCTGTCCCTGTCTCACTAGCTCTCTCTCACTGTCTCTTTGTCTCTCATTAATGAGATACTAATGTGACCTTTACGTTCTCTCTACAGTGTCCGGCTTGTCGACTTCCAGCAGCTCTGATCTTAGTGGAACCGTGTACAGTAAGACCCCGGTAACAGACTCTGCCTAAACAAAGTACAGCCAGCGTCACCCAGAACCCAGTTCAGTCCTCAGTTTAACTGTTCTCCTCTGTTCTCCTCTGTTCTTCGTTTTGTTTGCTTTCTCAGTCATATGAAAAGCAGGGCTTCCCGACGCCGACCCCCGCCACGTTCAGCCTCCCTTCAGCTTTAGGTGGAACCGGCCCTCTGAACCCTGGAGGAGCCCCCGGCTACCCACCTACACCCTTCCTGCACATCTTGCCCCACCATCAGCAGCCCCATTCTCAGCTGCTGCACCCCTCTCACATGGCCCAGGACGCGCAGGTACCGCTGCGGATCCGATCTGCGGGTCGGGGATGTGGTTTGCTTTCACTGACTGAGAGTCTGATCTGTGTGCGTTCTGTGTTTCAGGCTCAGCGCGGTCAGTCCGGCGGCATGCAGAAAAGCCAGAGCAAGTCTGGCTACAGCAGCTCCCCCTACTGGGCTAACTGAGTCCTTACAGGGATCAACGTGAGCCCCAGTCCAGATCTCATCCTTTAGTTCTGCAGCTGGCCTGAACACACACACACACACACACACACACACAGTGGTATCTCTCCCCGAGCCCCCTCTAAAGTTCTCCTCTGCTAAGTTCTTTGGTTTGCTTTCTTCCTCCAAATTCTTTTTTCCATGTAAGATATTAATGTAAGTATTTATATATACTGTAAATGTTAAAAACATGAAATGTGGTCGCGCCGTTTTATTATTATTTTTTTCTCTCTCTCTGCTGAAGGACGTTAATGCTTTTTGTTTACGTTTTAAAAAGTGCAAAGATGTAGCGAGAACGGAAATCTCGTTCTTTGAGGAGAACGCAGACGGGGCGGCGCCGCCCTGCGCGTTGCTGGAGTCCAGGTGAACGGGGAGAGGCTTCATTTTAAAGGAATTTCAAAAGCATTAGACGCTCAGATCTGTTCCGCGGCTCGGTTTGCCGTCGTCGAAGGGAAGCGCTTTCCCGGCCTTTCTCCTTTCCGCTGGTTTACGAACGTGTCATCACTTAGAGACCCGCGAGTTTTATACGGAAGTCCTGTTGCCCTCTAAATAAAGGTTCTAAGCTCTTCATTGTTGCTTCACCTCTCGTTTTTACTGGGGGGGGGGGGATACATGCATCTGTTTTCTCAAGGGTTGCAAGTGGAAACTGCAGCCTATCCCGGGGCTTATCCGATGTGAGGGACATCTGACCGGCTTCTTGTTGATGGTCAATGTGTAAAACAGTGAATCTAACTCACACCTCACTGATTTGTTCTTTGTCTGATGGCATATGGAGAACACGCACAACGTTTACTGAAAGTCCCACGTCCACTTTGACCGGGCAACAGGTCTCACCTCTGCTCTTGTTCTGTTTTTTTTTTTTTTTTTTTCTTTCTTTCTTTTTTTAAGTCTTAGGGATGAAGAAAAGATGTGAAGTCACACAAGCCTCGGAGGAAGAGTCTGAGGAACCCTGGATTTTCTAGTAGGTTTTGTCTCTTAATAAACGTTTCAATGTCATGATGGGTGGGGCGTGACGACGTATCCATCCTTTATCTTCCGCTTCATCCTATATTAGGGTCATGGGGGGGGGGGGGTTCCACATGCCCATCCAGGGGAGAACGTTTCGGGCGCTGGGCAGATACACCCAGGACAGGGCGCCAATCCATCACTGGACACACACACACTCTACATGGGGCAATTTGGAGAATTCAATTGACTTGATCCATGTTTTTGGACTGTGGGAGGAAACCGGAGGAAACGCACGCAGACACGGGGAGAACATGGAAACTCCACCCACATGGGGATTTGAACCGGGAATCCCTAGCACTGAGAGGAGAACGTGCTAAACCACCTTGCTGCCCACGGATTTGATTTTCAGACACAATATTTTTGAGAGTTGGTATGTTTCCCAATGTGTTTGCTACTAAGGAATTACATTCATTCATCATCTTCCGCTTTATCCTCTATTAGGGTCGCGGTGGGGTTCCCCATGCCCATCCAGGGGAGAACGTTTCGGGCGCTGGGCAGATACACCCAGGACAGGATGCCAACCTATCGCTGGGCACACACTTACTCACACAGACACACTCTATATGGGGCAATTTGGAGAACTCAATTGACTTGACCATGTTTTTGGACTGTGGGAGGAAACCGGAGAACCCGGAGGAAACCCACGCAGACACGGGGAGAACATGGAAACTCCACCCAGATGGGGATTTGAACCGTGAATCCCTAGCGCTGAGAGGAGAACATGCTAAACCACTAAGCCACCGTGCCGCCCGTGATGACGTATCAAAATGGAAAAAGGGGTCACTTTATTAAGTTGAAACAGAAGCGGTCATTCTTAAACTACAGTGTAATTCTGTGGGGCATGTGGAAGTACACAATTTATTGCCCCGCAGTGACTGTGATGCCTCAGCTTTCAAGGCCCTGAATATTTCATCATTAATTTAAAATATTAACTATTCATTAAATATTAATACAGTCAGACATTTGGACACGCCCCCTTTTTTTGCTCCCTTGTCCATTTCCTCCACTCTCCATACAGATGGACTTTGTAGTTTTATGATTACAGACTGTAGTCCATCTGTGTTCTTTGTTGTTGTTAGTCCCTTGTTGGTTCTCTGTTCTCTGTTGGACAGGAACATCACAGAACAGATATCATTTGGGTGGTGGATTGTTTATTGTCAGTTCTGCAGTGACACTGATGTGGTGAGGGGGGGGTTTAGTTCATTTAAACACCTCAGTGACACTGCTGGGATAGGAATAATGCACCCACCCAATAGCCCCTGTTCTGTGGTGGTACTATTGGGGTTCTGACCAGTAGAACAGAGAACACCGTATGTACTGTAGAACACAAACAGATGGACTACAGTCTGGAACTGTAGAACTACAAAGTCCATCTTTACTGTAAGTGTTATTGAGAACTTGGACAATAAGTTAAAGAAAAAACGGGTCGTGACCAACTTAACTGATGCGGTGTGTCCATTTCTCAGAGACAGTCACTAGATGGCGCCAAAGATCAGGGAAGGTGGTTTTGTTAACTGCTGTTCAGATTGAAGGCGAAACTGTGGTAATTATTAACGTTAAAAAAATAATCACTATATAATTATATAAAACCATATAACTCTAATATATGTAAACAAAATATATTGAACATCGTTATTTAATATATCTCCCTTTCCCATGTTCTCCCCGTGTCTGAGTGGGTTTCCTCCGGGTTCTCCGGTTTCCTCCAACAGTCCGAAAACATGGATCAAGTCAATTGAGTTCTCCAAATTGCCCCATATAGAGTGTGTCTGTGTGAGTGAGTGTGTGCCCAGTGATGGATTGGCAACCTGTCCTGGGTCTATCTGCCCAGCGCCCGAAACATTCTCCCCTGGATGGACATGGGGAACATGGATCAAGTCAATTGAGTTCTCAAAATTGCCCCATATAGAGTGTGTCTGTGTGAGTGAGTGTGTGCCCAGCGATGGATTGGCGTCCTGTCCTGGGTGTATCTGCCCAGCGCCCCAAACGTTCTCCCCTGGATGGGCATGGGGACCCCCCCCCCCCCCCCCCCCCCCCCCCGCGCGACTCTAATAGAGGATAAAGCGGAAGATGAATGAATGAATATATCTCGCGCTGGTAGATTAGCTCTAACTTGTAGGCAACACGATTTTCTGAAAAGTATTTCTCTTTGCAACGTCTTTGTATTATTTTTTTTTTTTTTAATTTTTTACTTATTTGAAGAGATTTTGTGTTCTAAGACACTTTAGTTAATTATCTTGAGGTCGTATCTCAATTCTGAGAGACTGAATACGTGTTTTTGAGGTGCGTGGTTATTTTAAAATACTAAATACAAGACCTGAACGTATTTAGTAGAATTTTGGTCACTAAATTCAATCTTAATCCCCTCCCTGTATTAAATAAGGACATGGTTTAGACACCGTTATGATTCCAACAGTTTGGGGAAGGGCCAACTGTTTCCAATGTACAAAGCAAGATTCATGAAGACTTTAGTGAGTTTGCTGTAGATGTTCACAAAACTAACCTTCTGCTCAGAAGGGATTTTATTCTCTCAACTAAGAAAATATAAATATTAATATATATATTATTATTTATTTTTATTTATAATAAAAATAATTTATTATTTATAATAATAAATAATTTATTATTATTTATTTTTTATCTTAAAGCACTTTAATTATCTTTTAGTTCAGTTTAGACGAAACTAAACCCAGGTCAGTGCTACTCTGTGAAAATGGGCCACCACAGCGTTTACTCAGAGCAACATGATGTTTACTCAGAAATATTGTCATGACAACCCACAGTGGAACAGAACATCTCCCCTGACCCAGTGGTGACTTATCGATGATGCAAAGAAAGCATATTCATAGCAATATTTGTTTTTCCGAAGATATAATCAATTACACCAAACCAAAAGAACTACACTGTCCAAAAAGAAAGCACACTCTCGATCCTGTTCTCTGTGGTACTTGTGTTGACTGGGAACATTCATTCATTCATTATCTTCCACTTTATCCTCTATTAGGGTCGCGGTGGGGTTCCCCATGCCCATCCAGGGGAGAACGTTTCGGGCTCTGGGCAGATACACCCAGAACAGGGCGCCAATCCATCGCTGGGCACACACTCACTCACACAGATACACTCTATATGGAGGAATTTGGAGAACTCCGTTGACTTGACCATGTTTTTGGACTGTGGGAGGAACCCGGAGGAAACCCGCACGGACACGGGGAGAACATGGAAACTCCACCCAGATGGGGATTCGAACCGGGAATTCCTAGTGCTGAGAGGAGAACGTGCTAACCACTAAGCCACCGTGCCGCCCTGTTTGGGAACATATGTAAAGAAAACCTTTTAGCCAAGTATAAATCCATCCATTATCCTATACTAGGGTCGTGGGGGGGTCCCCATGCCCATTTAGGGGAGAACGTTTCGGACGCTGGGCAGATTTGGGTGGAGGAGGTGGAGTTGAGGACGATGGAGGGTAAAAGGAGATCCTGCTGAAGATGTCTCTTATGGTCTCTGTGCAGCTATCTAAAGAAAGGTTGAGACACAGGAGGTGGAGAGGGTTTGCAGTGGTGACAGAACACGAGGTGAATCCCTGTTCTCGATCCTCTGGATGGAATCGGTGCCAAAACCCGGGACGGACGGCGGAGACGACGTGGCTCCACATGGTCCAGGTGGAAGTGGGTTCTGTCGGTTTTTGTTGGATTATTTCTTCAAGTAGTTCAGGTATCCATCCATTATCTTCAGCTTTATACTCTATTAGGGTCGCGGTGGGGTTCCCCATGCCCATCCAGGGGAGAAGGTCTCGGACGCTGGGCAGATACACCCAGGACAGGGCGCCAATCCATCGCTGGGCACACAAACACACTTTATATGGGGTAATTTTTGGAGAACTCAATTGACCTACATCCATGTTTTTGGACTGTGGGAGGAAACCGGAGAACCCGGAGGAAACCCATGGGGACACGGGGAGAACATGGAAACTCCACCCAGATTGGGATTCAAACCGGGGAATCCCTAGTGCTGAGAGGAGAACATGCTAACCACTAAGCCACCGTACCGCCCTGCCAAGTGTAAATAGTTCCAATAACTCAGCATAGATGGTACCCTTAGATGAATCACCTTTAAAATGTAGTTTTTGTATTCTGTTGGTCTTTCACAATCCAGATTCCACTTGATTCCCAAACTATTTAAAGTCCGACAGTATTTCTAACACTGTAAGCCGTGAATTGTCTCGCGATGTCTTGTCTTATTTAAAATCAGACTAACAGAGGAGAGACATTTTGCTTTTATCCATGTGGCTCGATGGGGATTCCGTTCCGCGTCTGCCGGGACCCGAACGTACAGTGAGGGGCCACAGAGACACCATTGTGTCTGTTCTGCCTTGTTTTCCAGAAAACCCCCCCCACCCCCATTTCACTCACATCCAGGTCCATTAAAGGATCCCAAGCAATGTCTAAATAAAGCTACCATCGGACGGAGCGAGAGGGGCCTCACTTTGAAAGGATTCTCCCAAAGTATGTTAGCGACGGGTGTGCTGGCCAAATCGGGATCAGCTCGGGGGGCCTGTTTGTTGTCCCAGGAATTCTTTAAACACAGGCATGTGATATTTTTAGACTTATTTGGATAATAATTCGAACTTTTACAGCCTTAAAGCCTGCAGCTAGCTAGCTCGGGTACTTTTAGAACTAGTACTAACATTAGTAATAAACAAGGATGCATAACATTCATTCATTATCTCCTGCTTTATCCTCTATTAGGGTCGCGAAGGGGTTCCCCATGCCCATCCAGGGGAGAACGTCTCAGGCGCTGGGCAGACAGACCCAGGACAGGGCGCCAATCCATCGCTGGGCACACACTCACTCACACAGACACTCTATATGGGGCAATTTGTTTTTGAGAGTTCACTTCACATTGACCCATGTTTTTGGACTGTGGGAGGAAAGCGGAGAACCCGGAGGAAACCCACGCAGACACGGGGAGAACATGGAAACTCCACCCAGATGGGGATTCGAACCGGGAATCCCTAGCGCTGAGAGGAGAACATGCTGACCACTAAGCCACCGTGCCGCCGATGCATAATAGTAAAGGACCGAATCCTTTAAAGTCCTTTAATGGCCTGTTTAGTTTTAGGGTTTCTCTATGTATCCTCCATGCTTTGGACGGAACGGAACTCCTCAACCACAAAAGACCTCAAGTGCATGAACCTGCACAGGGGGGGTCATGCCAAGATGTAAACAAACCCCCCCCCCCCCGAGTGTTGTTTTTTTCACCCCTGTAGAAACCAGCAGCAAACTTCACGCAGCGCACCTTTAACATCAGGTCCGATTCCCAAATTGCCCCTCCTGAAATCAGAGCCCGGTCCGATCTGAGCTTCACGGCCGTGCCTTCAAACTGCAAATGTCAGCTGGAGCAGCCGTAGAAAATGTGTGCTGGAATGTGGGGTGAGATGGGGGAGAGCTGTCACTAGTAGCTGTCCTCAGATACTTCAGACAAAAGAAAGACACTTAAGGAGGGAGAGGGGGGGGCAATTGGCGCTCACACGGGATTTGCCCCCCTCCCCGTAACTCCTTTTTCTCTGGCTGTGGGTCGCCGCTGAATGGGACTGTTCACTTCCTCCGTGAGCTGGGTAGTCGATTTCTCGTGTGGTTTCCACTCCTCTTTCACTGCCGTAAATCACTGCGCCGCTCTGAATGGCAGGAGATTTGCATCCCTTTGATGTGCTTTTATGAGGACCGCGCGGGATGCTCGTCTTTTCCTCATTATTTGGTCGTAATTAGAAAGTAAACATGTGCAGGTGGAGGTTACCATGCGACTGTAACCATAACAAAACTGACTTAATCAGGCTAAATACTCATAAGTAGGGACCATAAACTGACTGTACATAGTTACACACACACACACACACACACACACACACACACACATTGTACTTAATGTGTAAGACTATTTGGATTTGTATGATACTTTATGAGGCCACAATTCAAATTGTTTACAAAAGCAGAGATACATCATCATATGGACTGAAGTACAGTGGTGTGAAAAAGTGTTTGCCCCCTTCCTCATTTCCGGTTTTTTGCATGTTTGTCACACTTAAGTGTTTCGGAACATCAAACCAATTTAAACAATAGTCAAGGACAACACAAGTGAACACAAAATGCAATTTGTAAATGAAGGTGTTTATTATTAAAGGAGAAAAAAATCTAAACCATCATGGCCCTGTGTGAAAAAGTGATTGCCCCCCTAAACCTAATAACTGGTTGGGCCACCCTTAGCAGAAACAACTGCAAACAAGCGTTTGCGATAACTTGCAATGAGTCTTTTACAGCGTTCTGGAGGAATTTTGGCCCGCTCATCTTTGCAGAATTGTTCTAATTCAGTTACATTCGAGGGTTTTCGAGCATGAACGGCCTTTTTAAGGTCATACCACAACATCTCAATAGGATTCAGGTCAGGACTTTGGCTAGGCCACTCCAAAGCCATTCAGAGGTGGACTGGCTGGTGTGTTTAGGATCATTGTCCTGCTGCAGAACCCAAGTTCGTTTCAGCTTGAGTTCACGAACAGATGGTCGGACATTCTCCTTCAGGATCTTTTGGATTGCATTTTGTGTTTACTTGTGTTGTCCTTGACTATTGTTTAAATTGGTTTGATGTTCTGAAACACTTCAGTGTGACAAACATGCAAATAAACAGGAAATGAGGAAGGGGGCAAACACTTTTTCACACCACTGTATTTTGAGATTGTCCCCCTGTGCAGCTATAACAGCTTCCAGACTGGGTTTGGTTCTCTGGAGAGTTTGTATGTGTTTTTTTTACGTTTTCTTCCACAGGGTGTTTCCCTGCCACACAACCAATGAGACGCCAGCCTCCTGCAGGTGTCACCCATGGCTTTTGAAAGGTGAAGTGTTGTCCTCCATACACAGCAAGGTTTAAGACAAACAGTGGACAGTGTGTTCATGACTCTTAGTGGACATATGTGATTCCATTTCACCTTGAATGCATGTATTTGGACTGTAGGAGAAACCCAGATAAAACTATATAAACTGAACTAGATTTCTCAGCTCGTTCGCCTCTCAGCGCTGGGGATTCCCAGTTTGAATCCCAATCTGGGTTTCCATGTTCTCCCCGTGTCTGCGTGGGTTTCCTCCGGGATCTCCGGTTTCCTCCCACAGTCCAAAAACATGGATCAAGGTTAATTGAATTCTCCAAATTGCCCCATATAGAGTGTGTCTGTGTGAGTGAGTGTGTGCCCAGCGATGGATTGGGTGTATCTGCCCAGCGCCCGAGACGTTCTCCCCTGGATGGGCATGGGGAACCCCCCCTCTGCGACCCTAATAGAGGATAAAGGGAAGATAATTAATGAATGAATGTTCTCCTCTCAGCACTAGGGATTCCCGGTTCGAATCCCAATCTGGGTGGAGTTTCCATGTTCTCCCCGTGTCCGCGTAGGTTTCCTCCGGGTTCTCCGGTTTCCTCCCACAGTCCAAAAACATGGATCAAGGTTAATTGAATTCTCCAAATTGCCCCATATAGAGTGTGTGTGTGTGTGAGTGAGTGTGTGCCCAGTGATGGATTGGCGCCCTGTCCTGGGTCTATCTGCCCAGCGCCTGAAACGTTCTCCCCTGGATGGACATGGGACATGGGACACCCCCCAGCCCCCTCAGCTACCCTAATAGAGCATAAAGCGGGGGATGATGATGAATGAATGAATGAATAAATAAATGAATGAAGTCTAAATCCCGCGGTGATCGCGTGCGACCGCGGCGGCTCCCCGTCAGAAGCGCTTAGCTCGGCGGCGCTGACGGCTCCGAACGCGGTGGGAGTTTAGGACCCGGCGGAGGCACCGCGCACGCTCCTCTTAAGCTACTCCGCGGAGCGTCGCTGCTTGTTTGAGGGAGGCGCTACAAACGCAGCTCCGCCACAGAGACGGAGCAGAGCGAGCGGGACATAACGGCGGCGTCTGCGGGAGAGGACAGCGCAGCGGAAAGAACACACCAAACTCCGCCGAGCTGCGAGAAAGACGCTCGGCTCTCGGCTCTCGGGCGCTGAGCTACGCGGCCGACGCGCCGGCAGAGGCTCCGAAAAAGCCCAACAGCACCGCGCGCGCACCCCCGCGCACACAGCTCTCTCTCTCTCTCTCTCTCTCTCTCGTTCTTTCTCTATATCTCTCTCTCTCACTCTCTCTCTCGTTCTTTCTCTATATCGCTCTCTCTCACTCTCTCTCTCGTTCTTTCTCTATCTCTCTCTCTCTCTCTCGTTCTTTCTCTCTCTCTCTCTCTCTCTCTCTCGTTCTTTCTCTATATCTCTCTCTCTCACTCTCTCTCTATATCTCTCTCTCACTCTCTCTCTCGTTCTTTCTCTATATCTCACTCTCTCTCTTTCGTTCTTTCTCTATATCTCTCTCTCTCACTCTCTCTCTCGTTCTTTCTCTATATCTCTCTCTCACTCTCTCTCTCTCGTTCTTTCTCTATATCTCTCTCTCTCACTCTCTCTCTCTCGTTCTTTCTCTATATCTCTCTCTCTCTCGTTCTTTCTCTCTCTCTCTCTCTCTCTCTCTCTCTCTCACTCTGTCTCTATCTCTCTCTCTCACTCTGGAGTGAAGCCTATGTGGAGGTCAAGCGCGCACTTCTATGAGAATCCCCGCTCCGCGGCGAGACCGAGTTCGGCTGTTTTCCTGAGCAGGAGAGGATAAGGACCGGGGAGGGACGGCGGGGAGTGAAGATGGTTGTTGACGGCTCCTCGCGGCGCTTCGGCGGCTTGCTGTGCGTCCTCCTCGCTCTCTGCTTCGGCTTCGCGTCCCCGAGGACCCGCGTCTTCACCAACCACTGGGCGGTTCGCATTACCGGCGGCGGCGAGCTGGCCGATCACATCGCCCACAGATACGGTTACAAGAACCTGGGACAGGTAGGACCCGACCCCCGCCGTCGCGGCTGACACCCCGCGCTGGAAGTTCTGCACCGAAAAGAAAAAAAAGAAAAGTGGGGCGCTCCAAAAGTTTGTCTCCGTGTCTATGTCTCCTATTCGTGATCGAGGGGCTCCAGGCCTCCCCACATCCACCCGAACTGTTCCTCCACGCACACAAGTTCTCACCGTGCATCTGATGGAGTTGGGTGATGATAAAGTAAACTATGTCCTAATGTTCTAGAATCGCATGCTGTTCTGATGCGTTGAGCATCTGGAACCTGAGTTTATTATAGGAGCTGCGGTTTAAGGGTCGCGTCTGCACCCCCCCCCCCTTAAGCGTTTTGGTGTCACCTTAAGAGACACTTCCTCCCAAACAACAGGTGCCAGAAAGTAGCTTTCACACAGAAGCAAGCTGTTCTGTGGGTTCCTGGTGGATTAGAACCATTAGATTAACCACCAGGCAGGTTGGCATTTAGGACACTTGGTTCCCACACTGGGCGGCACAGTAGCTTAGTGGTGAGCATGTTCTCCTCTCAGCACTAGGGATTCCCGGTTCGAATCCCCATCTGGGTGGACTTTCCATGTTCTCCCCGTGTCCGCATGGGTTTCCTCCGGGTTCTCCGCTTTCCTCCCACATTCAAAAAACATGGATCAAGTCAAATGAGTTCTCCAAATTTCCCCATATAGAGTGTGTCTGTGTGAGTGAGTGTGTGCCCAGCGATGGATTGGCGCCCTGTCCTGGGTGTATCTGCCCAGCGCCCAAAATGTTCTCCCCTGGATGGGCATGGGGAACCCCCCCGCGACCCTAATAGAGGATAAAGCGGGAGATGATGGATGCATGGATGGTTCCCACACTGGGTGGCACGGTGGCTTAGTGGTTGGCATGTTCTCCTCTCAGCGCTAGGGATTCCCGGTTCGCATCCCAATCTGGGTGGAGTTTCCATGTTCTCCCTGTGTCCGCGTGGGTTTCCTCCGGGTTCTCCGGTTTCCTCCCACAGTCCAAAAACATGGATCAAGTCAATTGAGTTCTCCAAAATTGCCCCATATAGATTGTGAGTGTGTGCATGTGTGCCCAGCGATAGATTGGCATCCTGTCCTGGGTGTTTCTGCCCAGCGCCCAAAACGTTCTCCCCTGGATGGGCATGGGGAACCCCACCACGACCCTAATATAGGATATAGTGGAAGATAATGAATGGATAATGGTTCCCACACTGTTGATTTTCGAATCTGATATGAACCTGGATTCAGAATTCTGTCTGTAAATTTATATATAAAGACGTTTTCTTCAATTTTCCCCAATTCTGGGAAGTATTACTGTAAGCTTTTTAAGAGTATGAGTGCAGGAGAAGAGCATTTGTGACGTCATACAATAATGCTGCTCTGTTATCTTATATTCACACGCCTTAGATTTAATTATCAAACCTCATAGGCCCATGTTCTCTTTTTAAGGACCAGAAAGTACCATCGTTATTAAAGGTATGAGTATTAAGCTCTGAACCTCTATAGGTACATCTTTAGTATCTCAGGTTCATCCTACCTTTATGGACCTTGCACTGACATGCTGGGCCTTCCCCAAACTGTTAAAGGCATACAATTGTCAAGAATGCAACATTCAGTTCTTGATTCTCTTAGAACCATTAGATTAACCACCAGGCAGGGTGGACATTTAGGACACTTGGTTCCCACACTGTTGATTTTCGAATCTGATATGAACCTGGTTTCAGAATTCTGTCTGTAAATTTATATATAAAGACCTTTTCTTTAATTTTCCCCAATTCTGGGAAGTATTACTGCAAGCTTTGGAAGAGTATGAGTGCAGGAGAAGAGCATTTGTGACGTCATACACTAATGCTGCTCTGTTATCTTATATTCACACACCTTAGATTTAATTATGGGACCTCATAGGCCCATGTTCTCATTTTAAGAATCAGAAAGTACCATCATGTGTGTCATCATCATTATTAAAAATGTGAGTATTAAGTCTGAACCTCTATAGGTACACCAGTATTGCTAGTTCTTTAGTATCTCAGGTTCATCCTGCCTTTATGGACCTTGCACTGACATGCTGGGCCTTCCCCAAACTGTTAAAGGCATAAAGTTGTCAAGAATGCAACATTCAGTTCTTGATTCACTCAGACTTGTGGCTTTTATATCTCATAATAAGCAGTGTGTCTGTTTTATTGTGTATTTATTAATGTCTTTATGATGAATCTGTGGAATCTAAATATTTAGAAACATGTCCACTCACTTGCTTTATATTTTATTGGCTTTGGATGGTAGGCGGCCTATTTGGGCAAAGTACAAGGTCCTGGTTTGTGACTCACAGCCAGGCTGTAGATTATGGCAATTGGTATTTTGTTCTCTGCTCTGCTTACTGGGCTTTTTATCAGCTGGGCCGTTCGTGGCCAGAGGCCAGAAACTTCCACACTAAAGGCTTATTGTTGGCAGCAGGTCCGGAGCTTAATGTCCATACTATTCCTGATGAGTATGAAATATTAACCGTTTTGATGCACGTCGCGAGGCGGAGATGGAACCACCTTTCACTGCTGTTTAGCAGGACGGTCATGCTGGCCTTCGGCCACGTTCAAGCCCGCATTAACATATGTTACTCATGGGATGATGTCAGAACCACATGAAAGTTGATTAGATCAGTCAGACTGGAAACTGTGCAGCCTGTCTGCCCGGCTGCACTGCAGGCACATTTGGTCATGCTCAATGGGTGGGAGGCCGGATCAGGGATTTCTTCCTGGCATGGCAACAGAGCATCTACCCTGGGGGGAATGGGACGTGAAAGCCAGGGGTTCTGGCTCCTCTTTGCAGGTTGGATCCCCAACCCAGATGCCCCACAAACCCAGAGTGGTGGAGGTGGTCGGAGTTGCATGTTGGATGGTTTTGACCTATAATACATTGTTGTGTAGATTCCGCAGTGTATTGTAACTGCTCCATACGGATGGGGGCATTTTTCACAGTAGATTTGATGGAGGTAAAGACATGCTTTAAATAGTTGGTTGTAGCTCATCTCAGAGATCTTAAGAGGTCTGTGGACTGTGAAGGTCAGGGCAAGCAAGGTTCCTGTTGTGTGGTGCATTGTTCTTCTGCAAGTGTTAAGCGGTCAATAACGGATGTCCTTGGTTTGGCCATAGTGCTTTGGTGAGCCCCACCATCTCCACGTACCCCAGAATTGGGGGTGCATCAAAATAACATTCCATTTCTCCATCAGGCAGAGATGGAGACACCTGATGAATATGGCTCAGGTGTTGATGCTCAATCTAGAGCCCAGACAGCAGCAGCAGCTGAATAGAATTAGAATAGAATTTAGAATAAAGTACACATGTATATAATTAGGCGGCACGGTGGCTTAGTGGTTTAGCACGTTCTCCTCTTAGCACTAGGGATTCCCGGTTCGAATCCCCATTTGGGCGGAGTTTCCATGTTCTCCCCGTGTACGTGTGGGTTTCCTCCGGGTTTTCCGGTTTCCTCCCACAGTCCAAAAACATGAATCAAGTCAATTGAGTTCTCCAAATTGCCCCATATAGAGTGTGTCTGTGTGAGTGAGTGTGTGCCCAGCGATAGGTTGGTGCCCTGTCCTGGGTCTATCTGCCCAGCGCCCGAGACGTTCTCCCCTGGATGGGCATGGGGAACCCCACTGCGACCCTAATAAAGGATAAAGTGGGAGATAATGGATGAATAAATGTCTGAGGGGGTTTTAGTAGTTTCATTTAAACACCTCAGTGACACTGTTGGGATAGGAACAATGCACCAACCAAATAATTCCTGCTCTGTGGTGGTACTATTGGGGTCCTGACCATTAGAACAGAGAACACCGTATGTACTGTAGTCCACAAACAGATGGACAACAGTCTGGAATTGTAGAACTACAAAGTCCATCTTTACAGAAAGTGGAAACTGATTAAATGGCTGTAGAAACAAGAAGATGGATTTAATAAAGGGACCAGTGGGTGTATATTTGACACCAACACAGTACAGTAGGCTGACCTCATGTGCAGAGAGAGTTCCCTCTCCTCATTAGGAGCTCAAATGGTTTAAAACATGGTTCTTGGAACTAAAATAGTCCCTGGTTCCTGCATCACTAGTGCACCAAAACTGTGATCCTTTATTCCTAGCTCTTCTTTAAACCTGTAAAGGTTCCTCCCATGTGCTCGCTGAAGCGAGGTCCTGTCTCAGCCGTGAAACGTGAGCCGTCCCTCCTGTTAATGGAATTATACATTGTTAATGACGGAGCAAAATCTTCCCCTGGTATTAGTTCCAAGCCGCCCTAGAACCTCTCACGTATACAAGCCGGGCTTTCAACCAGCCAGTGATGTGAATGCGATGGCCCAGTTCTGCAAATGTCCTTAACTAAAGGATAAGCAAAGTTCTAAGCCGTCTCACAAGTGGTTTTATTGTACAAGTGATCAATCAAGCATGAGGCTGATCAATAAGACATGGTCGCACGTCGTATATATGACTTCCAGTATAGATTGTTGTTGTTCTTCTTTAACACTGGGTTTGTCTCTTCCTGTAGATTGGCGACCTGAAGGACTACTACCACTTCTTCCACAGCCGGACGATAAAAAGGTCGACGCTCTCCAGCCGTGGCGCACACAGCTTTATCTCCATGGAGCCAAAGGTCAGGCCGTCACCATGGAGACCGCACACCTGGCGGTCTGGTGGTCTAGTGGTCTTCCGCAAACCACATGACCGTGAATGACTTTGTCATTGATGTCAATGAAATGATGTTTTGAGCTTATTAATGATTCAAACTTAGCGCTGAATGAATTGACCTTCAGTTACAGTCCCGGTCAAAAGTTTGGACTTTTTGCTTGACTTCTTGTCCATGTTCTCAGTTCCACTTACTGTAAAGATGGACTTTGTCCATCTGTTTATGGACTACAGTACATACAGACTATGTTCTAATGGTCAGAAAACCAATAGTACCACCACAGAGCAGAGATTACGTGGTGTGTGCATTATTCCTATCCCAGCAGTGTCACTGAATGAAACTCCAGCAGCACTGCTGCACTAAAACCCCCTCACCACAGCAGTGTCACTGCAGAACCGACAATAAACAATCCACCACCCAAATTACAGAGTAACTTAAGTTGGACGTATTAAGCGCTACAGCATCGTGTGTTTTTTATCAAAACATTCATTCATCCATTATCTTCCACTTTATCCTCTATTAGGGTCGCGGGGGGGATCCCCATGCCCATCCAGGGGAGAACATTTCGGGCGCTGGGCAGACACACCCAGGACAGGGCGCCAATCCATTGTTGGGCACACACTCACTCACACAGACACACTCTACATGGGGCAATTTGGAGAACTCAATTGACTTGATCCATGTTTTTGGACTGTGGGAGGAAACCGGAGAACCCGGAGGAAACCCACACGGACACGGGGAGAACATGGAAACTCCACCCAGATGGGGATTCGAACCGGGAATCCCTAGTGCTGAGAGGAGAACGTGCTAACCACTAAGCCGACTTTTATCAAAACAATGGAAGTAAATTGGTTTTGGAACTTCTCTCACCCTGATGTTCTTCCTCAGGTGGAGTGGATTGAACAGCAGGTGGTGCGAAGAAGAGTAAAGCGAGACTATAAGCCGTCGTATCCGGTTCTGATCAAGCCCAGTTACACCAGCTCACCGGCGCAACCCGACTCTATATTCTTCAACGATGCCAAGTGGAGCAGCATGTGGTATATTGTAAGTATTAGAACCCACGTCCTAAAGAATAACCACACAGAACAGATTACTGGGTTTTCATTACATTAGGTTTGATACACAATCGGAGTTGGTTCCTTTTTGTGGGAAGGCTTTCTTTGAGGTCAGGCACCGATGTTTAACAAGAACGAGAGTCCTGGTTCTCAATCTCTGTTCTAGTTCATCCCAAAAGTGTTGAATGGGGCTTGATTTCATGGCTTGGTGTGCACCACTCTCTGGGGGCAAAAACTTCCCTAAACTGTTTCCACAATGTTGGACACATAAAATTGTTCAATATGTCTTGTTTTGGTTTCAAAAAGCAAATTAATAGGTTTTCTGCTTATTATAATTAGACTGGGCATTGGAGCCTATCCCAGCCCTGGGCGAAGGCAAGGCTTTTTGGTATATTCAAAGTCCAGAAACAGGGAGAACATGTTAACGACACAAAAAAGACCCTGGTTAATCTGCTTGGGAGTTGCATCCGGTCCTTCTGGCTGTGAGGAGCCGATGTGCTGCCTTTAAAGACTACTGAGGATAAAAAAAACAACATTCTGGGAGATCCCATTCCAGCTCCATGACTCTGTTCATGAGGTTGCACCCGTAGTCGGCATGCCAATTCGTTTACTTCTGCAGTGTCCATGTGAGTTCAGCAGGTGAGATTTACAGTTCTGTGAAAAATGAGTTTTCCCAACCTGTTATCATTCCAGGGCCTAAAAAGGGGGAACCTCGGGCGTCCAGCATGTAGCGTTTGCTGTGGTCGCGATCGTGTGGAGAGGTTGTGCAAACATGCCCTTGTTTTTACATTCCACCGTCCAACACAGAATCGATCTGCAGCGCCAACATCAGGGTTTGCTATGAAAGCACATGCTGTTCTCCAGGAAATTCCCTTGATCAGAGAACCTCATTAGATGGGTGCACGGGGTGGAAATGTGGTCCCTTCTGTCCTCGTAGCCTTTAGACCTGAAGCCACCAAGTTCTTTGTCTTGGGGTGGATGTTAAAGACGTGGAAGCGCACATTATTATATGTATATGTACAGTATTTTAATGTATCTGTCTTCACCTCCTGCTCTGTCAATGGTTAATGCAGCTCAGATAACATCGATACTTTGACCCGAACCCCACCGTCTACTCCGATTCGTAGGACCTGGACCTTGGAAGCAAATAAACTTGACAGTTTAAAGTTCCGGCTTCCAGGTCGAAGTGGGTTTTATCTGTTTTTCTTGGTTCCTTCAGTCAAGAAGGTTAACAGGTTATGAGGTTTATGAGGTTATGATTTGCTTGTGTGATCTCCAAGGCGCAACAAGCTTTCTAACACTGACCTCCTTTACACCAACCCGGTGGCAGGGATTTGCTTCTGTCCACTTTCACTGCTGCTGCAGAGTGGAAGCACATCACCTCCTCGTACCTGAACTAAGGGGCTTAGTGGTTAGCACGTTCTCCTCTCAGCACTAGGGATTCCCGGTTTAAATCCCAATCTGGGTGGAGTTTCCATGTTGTCCTCGTGTCCCCATGGGTTTCCTCCAGGTTCTCCTGTTTCCTCCTACAGTCCAAAAACATGGATCAAGTCAATTGAATTCTCCAAATTGCCCCATGTAGAGTGTGTGTGTGAGAGTGAGTGTGTGCCCAGCGATGGATTGGCGCCCTGTCCTGGGTGTCTGCCCAGCGTCCGAGACGTTCTCCCCTGGATGGGCATGGGGAACCCAACCGCGACCCTAATAGAGGATAAAGCTGAAGATAATGGATGGATACCTGAACTACTTGACGAAATAATCCAACAAAAACCGACAGAACCCACTTCCACCTGGACCATGTGGAGCCACGTCGTCTCCGCCGTCCGTCCCGGGTTTCGGCACCGATTCCATCCAGAGGATCGAGAACAGGGATTCGCCTCGTGTTCTGTCACCACTGCAAACCCTCTCCACCTCCTGTGTCTCAACCTTTCTTTAGATAGCTGCACAGAGACCATAAGCGACACCTTCAGCAGGTTCTCCTTTTACCCTCCATTGTCCTCAACTCCACCTCCTCCAACCAAAGGGTCATCCGTTCCTCTACACCCCGTCACAGATCTTATTTTGAGAAGTCGTGAAAACTTAATTATGGCTGTTTGCTCACATATCTAGCCCCACGATTTAGAATTCCCTCTGGAAAGAAATCCTTTTCTCATTTACGTCCCTCTTTAATTAACCTCCCCGTGTTGTGGCTTTCGTCTATTCGCAGCACTGCAATGAAAACATCCAAAACTGTCAGTCCGACATGAACATCGTGGGCGCTTGGAAGAGGGGCTACACCGGGAAAGATGTGGTGGTCACTATTCTGGATGACGGCATCGAGCGGAACCACCCGGATCTCGTTCCTAACTATGTGAGTCGTGTCTCCGTGGTTCGTAGGTTCGCTGGCCTCGCGTGGGGTGACGGGGACGCTCCGGCTCTGTGAGGCTGGAAATTGCTGGTTTAAATCACTTAAATAGCTCTGGATCTTAAAAGAGGTGTTTAAGCTGAGAGTTGGCACTGTGGTGCAGTGTGAGTGAGCGAGAGACCGGCTGGTTCTTCAGAGCGAGAGGAATTCATGTGTATCGTGAGCTCGACATCATGCTCTCACTCCTGTCTCCGGTTTTGTTCGTGTCCAGGACAACCAGGCCAGTTACGATGTAAACGGGGACGACCCGGACCCGATGCCCAGATATGACGCCAGCAATGAAAACAAGTAAGAGTGCCAAGTGTGTGACGTGTGTGTGTGTGTGTGTGTGTGTGTGTGTCTGTCTGTCTGTGTGTGTGTGCAAGCAAGTGGAAGGTGGTTATTTGGGTTTGTGTGTATATTAGCTGTAAGTGTATGTGGTGAGATACTTTCTCTTCTCATATGTGTTTATATATCTGTGCGTGCATGCATATGCTTGTGTGGGTATCTGCACAATGTTTGTGTGTTTGTGTGTGTGTGTGTGTGTGTGTGTGTGCGCGCAAGTGGAAGGTGGTTATTTGGGTTCGTGTGTATATTAGCTGTAAGTGTATGTGGTGAGATACTTTCTCCTCTCATATGTGTTTATATATTTGTGCGTGCATGCATATGCTTGTGTGTGTGTGTGTGTGTGTGTGTGTGTGTGTGTATGTGCGCAAGTGGCAGGTGGTTATTTGGGTTTGTGTGTATATTAGCTGTAAGTGTATGTGGTGAGATACTTTCTCCTCTCATATGTGTTTATATATCTGTGCATGCATGCATATGCTTGTGTGGGTATCTGCACAGTGTGGGTGTGTGTGTGTGTGTGTGTGTGTGTGTGTGTGTGTGTGTGTGTGTGTGTGTGCAAGCAAGTGGAAGGTGGTTATTTGGGTTTGTGTGTATATTAGCTGTAAGTGTATGTGGTGAGATACTTTCTCCTCTCATATGTGTTTATATATCTGTGCATGCATGCATATGCTTGTGTGTATATCTGCACAATGTGTGTGTGTATGTATGCATGCAGCTTTTCATCTGCCAGCGTGTGTAAGCCGTTGCCAGATGGCGGCGCAGCGTTTTCAGAAGGTCAGGCCAGCAAACTTGGCCTGGAAGCTCCTTTAAGAATTAGTGCTGTGGTTTTTTTTCAACGTCTGAGTCTGTGGCTTTGTCCGTAATGACTCGAGAAATCCTGTGGAATTGAGATATTTTAGGAAATTCTACCACCCTTCCATCAGCCTCCTCCATCAGCCTCCTGCATCAGCCTCCAGCAGCGCTTACATGATGCTGGTGGCTGGACGCTGCAGTCGGTGAACTTCTCTCCATCACTTCGGTGACTCGGCTATTTAAAAACAACAGTCCTACTTGAGTGGCTCATCCCCTCGTACCCGTGTTTAGAAGCCATTTCCACGGCCCGAGGAAATCACTGGAGAGAATTTGAACCGGTTGCTCCTGCAGCGTGTGGAGTCTTGTTCTGCAGTGAAGTGCACTTACGCAGGATCTGTTGGCTTGTTCAGGCTTTTGTTTGCATTATTTCAGCTATTTTATCCACTTATCATACAGATGAACTTTGTAGTTCTATATTTGCAGACTGTAGTCTGCTCACATACTTCATTAGTCCATTTTTTTAATGGTCAGGACCCCACAGAGCGGGTATTATGTAATCTGTGGAGGTGCGAAGGTGAGTGTAAATTGCCCCTATATACTGTGTGTGTGTCTGTGTAAGTGTGCCCAGTACCTGAAACCTTCTCCCCTGGAGGGTGATGGGAACCCCCTCAATAGGATTAAGTGGAAGGTAATGAGATAAAATAATAACCAGTGTTGTATTTCTAAGTGAGGACATCCATCCATCCATTATCTTCCGCTTTATCCTCTATTAGGGTCGCGGGGTGGGGGTGGGGGGGTTCCCCATGCCCATCCAGGGGAGAACGTTTCGGGCGCTGGGCAGATACACCCAGGACAGGGCGCCAATCCATCACTGGGCACACACTCACTCACACACACACTCTATATGGGGCAAATTGGAGAACTCAATTGACTTGATCCATGTTTTTGGACTGTGGGAGGAAACCGGAGAACCCGGAGGAAACCCACGCAGACACGGGGAGAACATGGAAACTCCACCCAGATGGGGATTCCAACCGGGAATCCCTAGTACTGAGAGGAGAACGTGCTATTCACTAAGCCACCGTGCCGCCCTTAAGTGAGGACGCTTCATAGGAATGACTTTAGATAATTAATAATGGTATTAATGTTGACTCATTAGTCCCGTTGTCGTCCGGGTTGATGTTCAGCAGATTCCAGCATGTGCAGCGTGTCCGAGTCGATCAGTGATCTGAGTTCTGGTTAATGTGGGGGTTGTGTGTTCATGGCCAGTGGAAAGTCCAGGTTGTTCTGCGTGGGCGTGCAGGTTGACATTGTACTCTCTGTGTATTTATTTATTAATTTATTTCCTGCTTTTCTCATAAACCTGTATTAATCCGGCAGATGTGAAGCCAGAGGACAAAACGTACGCGAGGAGTTCAAGGCTGTAGATTCTTAATCAACTCTAATAAATATATACGGACGGGTATGACCAGATGTTGGGGGATTATACTGTAGGTTTGGCATGGGTGTCCTGAGTCATTAATAATAATAATAATTATTCATTCATTCATTATCTCCCGCTTTATCCTCTATTAGGGTCGCGGGGGGGTTCCCCATGCCCATCCAGGAGAGAACGTCTCGGGCGCTGGGCAGATAGACCCAGGACAGGGCGCCAATCCATCGCTGGGCACACACTCACTCACACAGACACACTCTATATGGGGCAATTTTGAGAATTAAATTGACTTGATCCATGTTTTTGGACTGTGGGAGGAAACCGGAGAACCCGGTGGAAACCCACGTGGACACGGGGAGAACATGGAAACTCCTCCCAGATGGGGATTCGAACCGGGAATCCCTAGTGCTGAGAGGAGAACATGCTAACCACTAAGCCACAGTGCCGCCAATAATAATAATAATACTAATGCATTTTATTTATAAATGGCCGGCACGGTGGCTTAGTGGTTTAGCATGTTCTCCTCTCAGCGCTAGGGATTCCCGGTTCGAATCCCCATCTGGGTGGCGTTTCCATGTTCTCCCCGTGTCTGCGTGGGTTTCCTCCGGGTTCTCCGGTTTCCTCCCACAGTCCAAAAACATGGATCAAGTCCATTGAGTTCTCCAGATTGCCCCATATAGAGTGTGTCTGTGTGAGTGAGTGTGTGCCCAGCGATGGATTGGCGCCCTGTCCTGGGTGTATCTGCCCAGCACCCAAGACGTTTTCCCCTGGATGGGCATGGGGGAACACCCCCCCCCCCCCCCCCCCCCCCGACCCTAATAGAGGATGAAGCGGAAGATGATGGATGGATCGTTCTGAATAAGACATTGAGTTCTAGTTGGGTTCTGGAATAGGAGTTACAGTGGCTTGGTGGATAAGCCTTTGTGGGTCACATCCAGCAACATTTTACATGGTTGACCATGTGCTCGGTCACTGACCATCAAGTCGGGATGCATGTCAGTCGCTCTAGAGAACAGTGTCCGCAAGGTGGCTAAGGGCTTAGTAACCATAGCAATCATGCAATCATGTAAAGAGACAGTCGTAGGCTTCCGGTTAAGGAACCAGTCTTGCCATCTGAAGGTCCCCGGTTCGATTCCCAGTCCTACCAAGTACTGGCTAAAGTGCCCTTGAGCAAGGGTACTAACCCTAATTGCTCCCTGGGTGCCATGTACAGGTCTGCTCACCACATGTGCTCATATCTCTCAGTGTGTGTGTCGTGATGTGGGAGACAAAATTGGACTTTTCCGCCACTTGGAACTCCTTTTTCACCTTCCCAGATACAGGAGGCCTGGCGCTGCTTAAAAATCACCCCCATCAACCCCCTAAAAGTCATTGTGATGCATCATGTGACTTGTTCCATCTTCTAACTGAGAAAGTTTAGGGTCAGCCGAGCCACCAATCAGAACCCGGGCTTTGACGATGCTGTTCAAAGGCCGGTCGCCGACACCATGAGAGGCCCAAACCTCGCCCCCGTGATCAGATCGTTGCCGTGGCGATCTCAGATGTGGTATCAATGTTGCGTTTGGGCTTTTTAAGCCCACGGTTACCATGACAGCGCGAGTTTGCCTCTGCAGCTGTTCTCTGCTGGAGGTTTAACGGAATGCAGACTCTCTGACCTTGGACTTCATAAGAGATTTTTATTTTTTTTTTTTCTCTGTGAGGTCATTTTAAGATTTATGTGGGTTTAGTTTGGGTAAGCCTCGCCACGAAGAGTGCGCATCCTCCGCACGCAAATTCTCAAAGCGCTTTTCAATGTTTCCCCTCGGAAAGCTCAAATATTTAGCCGCCGTGTTTCGGACGGCTTGGCTCGCCGAGGGAATGTTTGGTTTCAGCACAGCTGTTGCCTCACTAACTCTCTCTCTCTCTCTCTCTCTCTCTCTCTCTCTCTCTCTCTCTCTCTCTCTCTCTCTCTGTCTCCCTCCCTCGCTCATTTTTTGTGTGATGAATGTCTGTTTTATGTATATAATCTGTGACCGCTCGTGTACGTGTACGCTGATGCGCTGTGTTCTCCGCAGACATGGCACGCGGTGTGCCGGGGAGGTGGCGGCATCAGCCAACAACTCCCACTGCACCGTGGGTATCGCCTACAACGCCAAGATCGGTGGTGAGTGTCCTGTCGGACCCGCTTTCCCCTTCCACTTCCACACCGTTTATATATATATATATATATATATATATATATATATATATATATATATATATATATATATATATATATATATATATATATATATATTTATTCATTCTTTTTTCTGCTGGGTCGCTGACTCGGGTTCTAACTCGACCCTGTAATTGGGTTTCCTTGGCCCACTTTACTTGTTTCGCACCTGCAACCCACAGGCTAACATGGGCGTTTAGTTGTTTAGTTAAAAGACGCTCTCTTATTTTGAAAATGCATCGTATTCTAATTGGAGCCGATCACCTTGTGATTCATTTTATTTATTTCGTGTTTCTTGTGTTTACTGTAACCAAGCAACCGACAGCAGAGTGAATGCTAGTGTCGTCTGGGAAGAGAACTTTCATTCATTCATTCATTATCTCCCGCTTTATCCTCTTTTAGGGTCACGAGGGGGTTCCCCATGCCCATCCAGGGGAGAACGTCTCGGGCGCTGGGCAGATACACCCAGGACAGGGCGCCAATCTATAGCTGGACACACACACTCACTCACAGACACACTCTATATGGGGCAATTTGGAGAAGTCAATTGACTTGATCCATGTTTTTGGACTGTGGGAGGAAACCGGAGAACCCGGAGGAAACCCACGCAGACACGGGGAGAACATGGAAACTCCACCCAGATGGGGATTCGAACCGGGAATCCCTAGAGCTGAGAGGCGAACGTGCTGACCACTAAGCCACCGTGCCGCCTGGGTGGAGAACATGTTCCTATTTTTCCATTTCTGCGAGATATGTCGATGTTACATGAAACTCAAAAATTGCTCTATATTTTACTGAGTTAATTTTATTGGATGAGATGAGCATCAGAGGAAAACGTAAATATAAACACAACGCTAACGTCTACTGGCTGTTGGTTGCTTAGTTACAGAAAACCTCAGTGGGCTAGCAATCTGAAGGTTGTGGGTTAAAATCCCACTGATGTTACCAATGGGGGGTCCCTTAACTCTTGATATGGGGGGGGGGGGGGGATTATATTATAGCCTACCCTGTGTTTTAACACCTGTGAGGTAGGGGTACATTTGTACATCCACCCAAACTGGTATGCTATTATTAGTATCTTGATTGGCAGTTGCCATTATTTCTAAGATCATTCTGTGAATATTCTTTATTTTCTCAGTTTCAGGACGTTGAACATTGTAAATAAACATTCCGTCACCCACAGCCTTTTTTAATTTAGTTTTCCAGACCGAGCCAATGTTTTGAGTAAAGCGAAAGTCCCGACGCTGGCTGCTTGATCAAAGCCCTTTAATACGAAACAGCAGGGATAAGAACAGAATGTAATCTCCCTCTGCGGAACTCTTTGGTTTGCCACGTGTTTTCGGGAGATTTCAGCGGGGTTGTGTCTGGGTCTCGCAGGGGTGCGCATGCTGGACGGAGACGTGACCGACATGGTGGAGGCGCGCTCGCTCAGTCTGCACCCGCAGCACATCGATATCTACAGCGCCAGCTGGGGTCCGGATGACGACGGCAAGACGGTGGACGGGCCGGCATCGCTCGCCAGGCAGGCTTTCGAGAATGGAATCCGACAGGTGACTGTGGACACAATTGTTGGTTGGGGTTTTTGGACGACAGAAATGTACCTGAACACGCCTCATAAAATCAGAATTGCATAAAAAAACTCCAAGAAAGTCTTGAGTCATCATGTTTGAAATAAGAACCAGTCATTTAAAATAAAACCCTCAAATGTTTGATTTCTTAATGATGTAGCTTTTAATGATGAGACTCCCTTGGCGTTTTTTTCACAGGGCCGAAAGGGGCGCGGTTCCATTTTCGTGTGGGCATCCGGGAACGGAGGGCGGAGTCGGGATCACTGCTCCTGCGACGGCTACACCAACAGCATCTACACCATTTCCATCAGCAGTACTGCCGAAAGTGGGCGCAAACCCTGGTACCTGGAGGAGTGCGCCTCCACCCTCACCACCACCTACAGCAGTGGAGAAAATTACGACCGCAAGATAGTAAGTTTCACTGAAACCCAGTGTGTGTGTGTGTGTGTGTGTGTGTGTGTGTATATATATATATATATATATATATATATATATATATATATATATATATATATATATAGCAGCGGCACGGTGGTTTAGTGGTTAGCATGTTCTCCCCGTGTCTGCGTGGGTTTCCTCCGGGTTCTCCGGTTTCCTCCCACAGACACACTCTATATGGGGCAATTTTGAGAATTCAATTGACTTGATCCATGTTTTTGGACTGTGTGAGTGAGTGTGTGCCCAGCGATGGATTGGCGCCCTGTCCTGGGTCTATCTGCCCAGCGCCCGAGATGTTCTCCCCTGGATGGGCATGGGGAACCCCACCGCGACCCTAATAGAGGATAAAGAGGGAGTGAATGAATGTATATGTGTGTATATATATATATATATATATGTGTGTGTATATATGTGTATATATATGTGTGTAATATATATATATATATATATATATATATATATATATATATATATATATGTACATGTACACACACACGTATGCGAAACGTACATAAACATACACAATCTACACACACGCTGTATGTATATATGTGGATGGGTCTGTGGTAGGTGTATGTCAATAGAAATAAGGAGATTAAATGTATGTCAGTGTAAATATTGAGGATTTCTATATATTATTTCTCATACACACACACAGACACACACACACACACACACACACACACACACACGTATACAAGTAAAAACGAAACAAAATAAAAGTCTCCCTTCACAATGGTCCCCGTTTGTCATATGGCCCAGCCCTAGTGTACGTTGTTACCGTGCGTGACCTTTTGCCTACATGATCGGCTCTATTACAAAACCTTGAGTATGAATACATGTTGTAGATTTCATTATGATCAATCTGCAGCTTTTATTTACAGATTCTTTATGTTGCGACGTTTTATCGCCTCAAACGTAATCCACTTAAGCCGGAGACCCGATGCGGAATTCGAGCCACTGAAAAATGTATTTGGCCAAGTACAAAACCACGCACCAGCCAAAACAAGCATCTCGGGCGCTCATCCAGAATTGCTTAATACTTCGGTTTCAGCGCTGAGCTGCAGGCTGCTTTGAGTTCTCTCATCCGTCACACTGTCATGGGATTTTATTTGCGAAAACCTGTTGCGGGGCTTTGAGAACCTGGTGCTGTTGTGGCAGCGTGTGTGGTCTTTAATTTGTTGCTGAATGAGTCATTGTGTATTTGCAGCTTACAAATGATTCACACCGGGGAAGGTCCTCCCCCTTCACACACACACACACACACACACACACACACACCCACCATGCTGTGACATAGGTATACTTATATAGCTTATATCACCTGCTTTAAATTTAACATGTTAACATCCTGTGATGCCGAGTCTTATTATTTTCTTCATGTTCTAGATCACTACTGATTTGAGGCAGCGCTGCACAGACAGTCATACCGGAACATCAGCGTCTGCACCCATGGCTGCTGGAATCATCGCACTAACGCTGGAGGCGAAGTAAGAAACATCAAATCGAATCGACAGCATGTCCTACACGCTTTCATTTCCTTAATATGCCAAATTTCTGTACAAGTCTGGCTACTTGATCCATACCACATCAGTACCGCAAGCGTACCACAAAGATGGACGTTGTAGTTCTACAGTTACACACTGTAGTCCATCTGTAGCTCTCTCCGATTTAAAGTCGACAGCACAAAGATTCTTGCCAATACTGATTAGGGTTATTCTTATGTTTGCACTTTAACTTTGTACATAACCTTACACCAGTGATTCTCAATTATTTTCTGTTAAGCCCCCCCTAGGAAAAAGAAAACATTTTGCGCACCCCCCCCCCCCCACACACACACACTCACCTCACCCCCCCTCCACTACGACCACTGTAGTATGATTTGTCTATAAATTTGTTACAGTACACCTCTTTTATAACAATGTATCCTTATTAACAATAAAGAAAACAAAAAAGAAAGAAATATAGATCAACTTAGAACAAAGAATCATTTTATTAACTTTTGTTTCTGACTGGCATTTGATACTGAAAAATGAAATTAAATAAAATCAATAAATAATAATAAATTCAAATTCATCAGCAACATTTTTTTTTATCAAATCAAAGTCAGAACTGATGTCTCCAACGCGTTCGTTTTGCAGCACAGCTTTTCTGATGTAGTTTTCATAAAGCGGGATGATTGCTGGCTCTACGCGTCACGTTTTCGATTAAAAACTCAAGCGGTTATCAGTGTGATCGGAGTGTAATGTCTTTAAGTGACGTCTTCATCTATTTGGCTTCATGCTGTCCACTGCCAACATTTAAAGACACAGGAGACACGCCGGTCTTTCTTCGTCTCCCACCTTCGTTACAGTGAAACCAAGCGCTGGATACGCTTCGACATTGTTTCCTCGTTTTATCTTTTGGTTGACTTTTGTTGCTCTCAATATCTTTGTCTCTCTCCGCCTTTCTCTCCTCATCCCTGATAAATATTTTTCAGTATTTCAGTATTTGTTCAGTACACTTAATATCAATTGCTCTGTGATATCTTGTTATGCGCCCCCCCCAGGCACCGCACTGTGCCCCCCCAGGGGGGCGCTCCCTACTATTTGAGAAGCACTGCCTTACACCCAACTGTAAGAACTGTAACATAAATCACATAAACAAATATACAATGAGCAATTTCTACATTGTAAACCCTTATTCTTAAGAATGACCCTTTGTTTGTTTAACCACACGAATTTACATCTTGATTTAGAACCGTAATTACATATCAATTCTTAATACTAGAAAAGGTAATAAACTTTAGGTAAACATAATTGGTATACCAACAGAACACAAACCTCATTGGCTGTATGAATATCAAAGAGAGCTATAGTTTCACGTTGCGACTTGCTGCTCGTTCTTAAAAGAACAGAAAATATGAAATACAATTTTATACAATTTTACAAACTTTAAACCAATTAAAATATAAACTGCTCATGTAGGCAGTTACTCGTGTTTCTCGACACACTTTGTTGGTCCCCTTCACGCTGTTCTCTAAAGGTCAGGACCCCCACAGAGCAGGTATTATTTGGGGGGTGAATGATTCCCGGCTCTGACGGTGCTATTGATGGTGCCGCTGCTCTGATGTGAGTGGGGCAAGCTCAGCAGTGCTGCTGGAATTGTTTACGTCTCTGTAAAACTGAAGAGCGAGACTGAGAACAATCCACCAACTAAACCTATTCAGCAGCATCCTGTATGATACACAATGTCCTGAGAGCACCAATGAAGGATTACGAACACGAACTGCAGCAAATGAGTCAATATGAGGCTCCTAAGAACCCCATGCTATGTCTTTATAGTCAAAGGAGAACATGTTAATTGTAGGTTCTAAAATGGGTGTTTTTTATGATCTCATGGATGAGTATCAATCTGAAGGTTGCCACTGTGGGCCCTTGAGCAAGACCCTTAACCCTCATTGCTCCCGGGTCGTCCTCGCTGTATCACGCTGACCCTGTGTGTTCTGATCCCAACCCAGTTGGGATACTTGTAAGTGGCTTTGGATCAAAGCGTCTGTAAATGACCTCATGACTTTTATTTAAATTTAAATCACTGGTGTGTTTTTGTGTTCGTCCTTAAGCCCGCACCTCACATGGAGAGATGTGCAACACATCATCGTGAGGACGTCACGCGCCGGCCACCTGAATGCTCCTGACTGGAAAACCAATGCCGCTGGTTACAATGGTACCAGAACTCTTTTCATTTCCACCAATGTAAACGAACCTAGAGCAACAAGAACCCTTTAGCACTTTCAAATCAAATCACGTTTATTTGTCACATGCGTAGTTATACACCGTACAGCCAGCAGTGAGACTCTTTTCCGACATCTCCACAGAAAGTTACAAAATTTGGATTTACAGTAAAAAAATTCATTCATTCATCCATTATCTTCCACTTTGTTCTATATTAGGGTCGCGGTGGGGTTCCCCATGCCCATCCAGGGGAGAACGTCTCGGGCGCTGGGAAGATACACCCAGGACAGGACGCCAATCTATCCCTGGGCACACACTCACTCACACAGACACACTCTATATGGGGCAATTTTGAGAATTCAATTGACTTGATCCATGTTTTTGGACTGTGGGAGGAAACCGGAGAACCCGGAGGAAACCCACGCGGACACGGGGAGAACATGGAAACTCCAGATGGGGATTTGAACCAGGAATCCCTAAAGGAGAACATGCTAACCACTAAGCCACCGTGCTTTGGCAGAGTGTAAAGCACTCTGCCAATGGTGGTTGCAATGAGGGTATAAATCTCAGAAGGGTCCTAAAGAGTAATTAATGTTATGGTCACATAACACAATGTATTTATCAATATTAATATTTTTATTGATTGATCTGAACCTTCGCTGTTGATTGATATTTAAACTAAAGTGCTTGCAGGTTGTAGAATCATGTCCAACTCGTGTTTCCGCTTTTACGTACTCGCAGTTAGCCATCTTTACGGCTTCGGTCTGATGGATGCGGAGGCCATGGTCAAAGAGGCCGAGCAATGGAAACATGTCCCTCAGCAGCACATCTGCGTCGAGAACGCAGAACGAAACATCAGGTAGCCTCTCGTCGTCACATGACCGCCTCCAGCCACGATGTCATTCCACATGCCTGAACATTCCTCTCCATTGATTCCCCTTTAAAGGACAATCCGTCCCGAACACGTGGTCCGGTCGGTGTACAAGGCCACGGGCTGCACGGATAACGCCAACCATCACGTCATCTATCTGGAGCACGTGGTCGTACGCATCACCATCACCCACCCACGCCGTGGAGATCTCTCCATCAACTTAACCTCGCCGTCAGGAACCAAGTCGCAGCTGCTGGCCAACAGGTGAGGAAATGAGACCATCCATCCATCCATTATCTCCCGCTTTATCCTCTATTAGGGTCGCGGTGGGGTTCCCCATGCCCATCCAGGGGAGAACGTTTCGGGCGTTGGGCAGATAGACCCAGGACAGGGCGCCAATCCATCGCTGGGCACACACTCACTCACACACACACTCTATATGGGGCAATTTGGAGAATTCAATTGACTTGATCCATGTTTTTGGACTGTGGGAGGAAACCGGAGAACCCGGAGGAAACCCACGCCGACACGGGGAGAACATGGAAACTCCACCCAGATGGGGATTCAAATCGGGAATCCCTAGTGCTGAGAGGAGAACATGCTAATCACTAAGCCACCATGCCGCCCGGAAATGAGATCAACATGCCAAAGTCATCGGTGCCCTTTGGTAACGATGGCCAATTAATTAATTCATTCATTCATTATCTCCCGCTTTATCCTCTATTAGGGTCACGGTGGGGTTCCCCATGCCCATCCAGGGGAGAACGTTTCGGGCGTTGGGCAGATAGACCCAGGACAGGGCGCCAATCCATCGCTGGGCACACACTCACTCACACAGACACACTCTATATGGGCCAATTTTTGAGAATTCAATTGACTTGATCCATGTTTTTGGACTGTGGGAGGAAACCGGAGAACCCGGAGGAAACCCACGCCGACACGGGGAGAACATGGAAACTCCACCCAGATTGGGATTTGAATCGGGAATCCCTAGCGCTGAGAGGAGAACATGCTAACCACTAAACCACCGTGCCGCCCAGAAATGAGACCAACATGCCAAAATCATCAGCGCCCTTTGGTAACGATGGCCAATTCATTCAAATTAAAGGAAAATCATCATTTTGTAATAAATTGTCAGAATTTGTTGCTCAAGTTCTATAGTTTATTGTATAGAGCTGGACAATATATGGATATTTTATCGTAATATAATGCACCATGGGGCGGCACGGTGGCTTAGTGGTTAGCACGTTCTCCTCTCAGCACTATGCATTCCCGGTTCGAATCCCAATCTGGGTGGAGTTTTCTGGGTTTCCACCAGGTTCTCCGGTTTCCTCCCACAGTCCAAAAACATGGATCAAGTCCATTGAGTTCTCCAAATTGCCCCATATAGAGTGTGTCTGTGTGAGCGAGTGTGTGCCCAGCTATAGATTGGCGCCCTGTCCTGGGTGGATAATGCACCATCTGTTTTTAATGAATATTGGTATCACTTAAAAGGAAAATGTGCATTTAAAATGTTCTTTAGTCTTAAGGTTGGTTAACGGTCGTGTGTATTGCAGGCTGTTCGACCACTCGATGGAAGGCTTTAAGAATTGGGAGTTCATGACGACTCACTGTTGGGGCGAGAAAGCCGCCGGCGACTGGGTCCTCGAAATCTTCGACTCGCCCTCACAACTCCGTAATCAGAAAGCTCCAGGTACGACCTTCAATACACTTACCAAACATACTGCTGAACCTGAGGTGGTTTTTAGCCGTCATAGCCCATCCGCCTCAGGATTCAAGGTTTTGTGTGTTTGTGTATGTGTGATCTCTTTTCTCAACAAGGGTTCCCATAGATCGACCCTCCCACCATCTCCCAACACTATCACCTCAACACTATCAACACCGTCACCTTCATCGCCATCTCCCAACACCATCACCACCACTGACACAATCACCACTTCCACTCACCACCATCTACCAACACCATCACCACCACTGACACAATCACCACTACCACTCACCACCATCTCCCAACACCACCACCACTGACACAATCACCACTACCACTCACCACCATCTCCCAACACCATCACCACCACTGACACAATCACCACTTCCACTCACCACCATCTCCCAACACCACCACTGACACAATCACCACTTCCACTCACCACCATCTCCCAACACCACCACTGACACAATCACCACTACCACTCACCACCATCTCCCACCACCATATTTGAAATAAATGCTATTTCCCAACTTCCATCTATCCATTATCTTCCGCTTTATCCTCAATTATGGTCGCGGGGGGGTTCCCCATGCCCATCCAGGGGAGAACGTCTTGGGCACTGGGCAGATACACCCAGCACAGGGCGCCAATCTATCGCTGGGCACACACACTCACACAAACACACTCTATATGGGGCAATTTGGAGAACTCAATTGACTTGATCCATGTTTTTGGACTGTGGGAGGAAACCGGAGAACCCGGAGGATACCCACGCGGACACGTGGAGAACATGGAAACTCCACCCAGATGGGGATTCAACACTAAGCCACCGTGCCGCCTATTTACAAACTTTAAATAGTTTTTTTATTTGGCTTCAATATTTTCTTTAGGAAAACTAAAGGAGTGGTCGCTGGTGCTGTACGGCACGGCCGTGCACCCGTACTCCTACAGGCCCCGCTCCGCCGATCACCCCCCAGCAGAGGAGGAGGAGTACGTGGGTAAGTCCGCTCATCCGTTTCTCCCTCAATCTGAAACCACAAGCTCGTATCTGACCTCCCCTGCCACGTCTATGTTTTCTCTCTTAAGGCCCCTGTGATCCAGAGTGCAGCGAGAATCGATGCGAGGGCCCCGGACCCCATCAGTGCATCGATTGCCTGCACTACTTCCTCAAGTTCAAGAACAACACCAGGTAGAACCGTAACGGCCAGACGCCCGATTCAAAGACGTGCACTGTGTTGTGAAGCTTCTGAGTGGTAGCTCCCCCCCGTAGATCCAGGGCCTCGGCTTTGGCCTGATTGTTGGTGGTGGTGCGTGGGGTGGGGGGGTGGGGGGGGTAAATCAGACGTTCAGATGTTTCCCGCAAGTCTGACCAGATGTATTGTCGAGAAAATGTGTTAAGTTCAATTTACTCAACAGCTGTGTGTATCTGCGTGCCTCTACTAACACCTCGCGCAGAATGTGTGTGCTGCTGATTGATTCTGTATAAATAAACACACACACACACACACACACACACACACACACACACACACATACACACACACACAGTCATGGTTAAGACGCACATCTGGAGCTTCTGACTTTTCCAGGCTTTGTTTCCCGGAGAAGGCTTCTCCTTATGGCTCCCAGCTGTTGCATCTCTGACATGGCTGTCTACTTTTCTTTGCCCCCCCACCCCACCCCTCAAAACCCCCCACCCCCCCACATTAGGATGTGCGTCCCCGAGTGTCCGTCTGGCTTTTTCCGGGACGACAAAAAACGCTGTAAGAAGTGCTCCCCCTTGTGCGAGTCGTGCGTCGGCAGCCGCAGCGATCAGTGCACCACCTGCCGCTCTGGGTTCTACCTCCGAGAAGGATTCAGTACGTGCGTCTACACCTGTCCTGAAGGAACCTACTTAGACCTCGGTAACTCATCCCTCGTATCTCACTTTTTTTAAAAGGGGTGGGTGGTAGGATATAACCCCGCGTTTGCGGACTGAAGGTGGCAACAGTGTTGGTGTAACTTGTTCTCCCGTCCTTCATCGGTGATCACGTGACGCTGGTGGCTGGACATTCCGGATTGGCACCAAGGTCCTTCAAAATGTGTGATGCACTCGTACAACTCATAACACAACACCACCACCACTATGGAACTGGTTTGGAGAACGATCAGCCACCTTGTATTAGGACTATTGAACTATTAGTGGTTCTGTCTCCATCCATTATCTCCTGGGTAATCCTCTATATTGTTCCTCATGCCCATCCAGAGGAGAAATGTTTTGGTGCTGGGCAGAACCTTTCGGGTGCCAATCCATCACTGTGGTCACACCCACTCAGACAGGCAGACACACTATATGGGGCATTTTAGAGCAAAGATTTACCTTAAATCCATGTATTTGGATTGTGGGAGGAAACCAGAGAGCCTGGAGGAAACCCACTTGGACACGAGGAGAACATGGAACCTCCACCCAGATTGGGATTCGAACCTGGATCCCCACCGCTGACAGGTGGATGTGCTGACCACCACTGTCATCCTCCCCAAACCTCAGACTGAAGTGGTTTTTAGCCGTTATAGCCCATCCGCCTCAAGATACAAGGTTTTGTGTATGCTCTTTTTTTAACAATGGTTCCCATAGAACCTACCACCACCTTCCACCACCATCTCCCAACACTACCGCCTCAACACTATCAACACCGTCACCTTCACCACCATCTACCGCCAACACTACCGCCTCAACACTATCAACACCGTCACCTTCCACCACCATCTTACCTTAAATCCATGTATTTGGACTGTGGGAGGAAACCAGAGAGCCTGGAGGAAACCTACGTGGACATGAGGAGAACATGGAACCTCCACCCAGATTGGGATTCGAACCTGGATCCCCAGCTCTGAGAGGTGGATGTGCTGACCACCACTGTAGTCCTCCCCAAACCTCAGACTGAAGTGGTTTTTAGCCGTCATAGCCCATCCGCCTCAAGATACAAGGTTTTGTGTATGCTCTTTTCTTAACAATGGTTCCCATAGAACCTACCACCACCTTCCACCACCATCTCCCAACACTACCGCCTCAACACTATCAACACCGTCACCTTCACCACCATTTCGGGTGCCAATCCATCACTGTGGTCACACCCACTCAGACAGGCAGACACACTATCTATATGGAGCATTTTAGAGCAAAGATTTACCTTAAATCCATGTATTTGGACTGTGGGAGGAAACCAGAGAGCCTGGAGGAAACCCACTTGGCCATGAGAAGAACATGGAACCTCCACCCAGATTGGGATTCGAACCTGGATCCCCAGCGCTGAGAGGTGGATGTGCTGACCACCACTGTCGTCCTCCCCAAACCTCAGACTCCTGAATGACGCGTCACTCAAACGCCTCCATCTCTGACTCGCTGTACCGAGTTCAGTCAGGTCATTATGTTACGATCGCCGTCTGACCCTCATGCTTTCCCCCGCACAGATCTCAGCACGTGCCGGAAATGCAGCGAGAACTGCAAGAAATGCACGTCTGCCAACGTCTGCACCGAATGCAGGCCCCGGCTCAGGTAACACCGCCGCCTCGACTCGTCTGGGCTTCTCCCGCTCCGCCGGTTCCGGCCTGGAGAGGCCGAGCTCATGTCCACCGGTCTGGTGTCTCGTCTGGGAGCGGGGCATGTGGTTTAGATCTCAGGGTTCAGATGGCCGGCGACACGCCTTATCTCCAGAACCGGCCCGATTTCCCCCGATGCATCCAGCGCTTGCTTTGAAGGGGGGGAGAGGAGAAAGGTGGAAAAAGAAGGAAAGAGAAACAGGTTATGGAGCGTAGATCCTCTCTAATGCGCCGCATCTGGGCTCTGCAAACAATTTTCAAATGTCTTCCAGAAGGGATTCCTCTGGATCGGCCGCCTCGCGTCGGGACTTAAATCCTCACTTTGTTTAACATTGTCGACTTGTTTAGACTACCGCAGGTATGAAAGATGGGCCACAGGGCTGAACCTTCCACATGGAGCGCAGCCGGCTCACCCTTTTTTTTTCCCCCTGAAGTGTATTTTTAAGCCGCATGCTCACAGGAACCTTTGAGTTCCCACAATCCTGGGCACCTTAAAAGCATCCAGACGTGGAAACGGGATCTAATTGCTGCTGGGTTTTTTGGAAAATGTTGTTAAATGTGTTAATATGTGGCGTGACCTTTACATCAATCACCATTGAAGGTCAACAGTGAGAACCAGAGAACCGCTGATGTTCTGATCATTTCATTCATTCATTCATTATCTTCCGCTTTATCCTCTATTAGGTTCGCGGTGGGGGTTCCCCATGCCCATCCAGGGGAGAACGTTTCGGGCGCTGGGCAGATACACTCAGGACAGGGCGCCAATCTATCGCTGGGCACACACTCACTCACTCACACAGACACACTCTATATGGGGCAATTTGGAGAACTCAATTGACTTGATCCATGTTTTTGGACTGTGGGAGGAAACCGGAGAACCCGGAGGAAACCCACGCGGACACGGGGAGAACATGGAACCTCCACCCAGATGGGGATTCGAACCGGGAATCCCCAGCGCTGAGAGGAGAACATACTAAACCACTAAGCCACCGTGCCGCCCTTGTTCTGATCATTTCGTTCATTAAAATAAAAATAAGGGGCGCAGTCTTGTGACCCCAGTATGAAACTCAAAACTCAAGGGACACGATCGGAAAAGAAGACAGCCTTCGTCCACCTCCCTGCCACTACGTTAAGGGGTGGTCCGTGTCCCCTCATCTCATATCCACCATCATCCATTTCCTCCACTCACCATAGAGATGGACTTATAGTTTTACAATTACAGACTGTAGTCCATCTGTGTTCTTTGTTGTTGTTAGTCCCCTGTTGGTTCTCTGTTCTCTGTTGGTCAGCACCATCACAGAACAGGTATCATTTGGGTGGTGGATTGTTTGTTGTCAGTTCTGCAGTGACACTAATGTGGTGAGGGGGTTTTAGTGCATTAGTGCTGCTGTAGTTTCATTTAAACACCTCAGTGACACTGCTGGGATAGGAATAATGCACCCACCCAATAACCCCTGCTCTGTGGTGGTACTATTGGGGTCCTGACCATTAGAACAGAGAACACAGTATGAACTGTAGTGTATTTAAGTATTAAGTAAGTCTTCTAACCTGTTTTTCTTTTTTTTTTTTTTCCTGCTGTAACCTGTCTCTCCATCAGCCTACAAGGAAACCGATGCCAACTGACATGCCCACCTGGCACTTACTATAATGGGCATAAGCAGATATGTGAGCTGTGTCATCCAGCTTGTGCTACCTGTGCAGGTATTAATACTTATCATTATTAATTATCATTATTTATCATGGGCGGCACGGTGGCTTAGTGGTTAGCACGTTCTCCTCTCAACACTAGGGATTCCCGGTTTGAATCCCCATCTGGGTGGAGTTTCCATGTCCTCCCCATGTCCACGTGGGTTTCCTCCGGGTTCTCCGGTTTCCTCCCACAGTCCAAAAACATGGATCAAGTCAATTGAGTTCTCCAAATTGCCCCATATAGAGTGTGTCTGTGTGAGTGAGTGTGTGCCCAGTGATGGATTGGCGCCCTGTCCTGGGTGTATCTGCCATGCGCCTAAGACGTTCTCCCCTGGATGGACATGGGGAACCCCCCCCCCCCCCCCCGCAACCCTAATATAGGGAATATATATAATATAGTGGAAGATAATGAATGAATTAATTAATTATTTATCATGGGCGGCATGGTGGCTTAGTGGTTAGCATGTTCTCCTCTCAGCGCTAGGGATTCCCGGATCGAATCCCTATCTGGGTGGAGTTTCCATGTCCTCCCCGTGTCCATGTGGGTTTCCTCCGGGTTCTCCGGTTTCCTCCCACAGGCCAAAAACATGAATCAAGTCAATTGAGTTCTCCTAATTACCCCATATAGAGTGTGTCTGTGTGAGTGAGTGTGTGCCCAGTGATAGATTGGCGCCCTGTCCTGGGTGTATCTGCCCAGCGTCCGAAACGTTCTCCCCTGGATGGGCATGGGGAACCCCCCCCTCAGTCAGGGGTTTATACGCTCACTAAAGACACGTCATGATGCTCATGTCTATTTTGAGGCAATATTGTAATAACACTGTGTCGTCCTTTCATACAGCTTTAGTGTGTATTAGATGTTAGTGTGATGTCCTTCATGTCCAGGTACCGGGGTCGAGGCCTGCACCAAATGTGCAGAGGGCTTCTATCTGGAGGAGTGGCGCTGCGTCCCCACCTGCAACGCCGGGTACTACATGGCCGAGCGGATGGCGGAAAACGGAGAGATCCAGAAGTCCTGCCGCAAGTCAGTAGAGCGCCGCCGCTCGCTCGGCCGCGCCCTCGGTAATTAAAGACGTGCTCCGTTCCTCTGAAGTCTGACGGCTTTGTTCCTCTGTCCCAGGTGTGATCATACGTGTCACACGTGCACGGGCCCCGGGGAGGGGAACTGCAGCACCTGCGTTAATGGCTATAATCTGGAACACGGCGTGTGTGTCGTCAGCACCATCTGCAAGGATGGTGAGTACTGCACTGACCAGAACCCGTCGGTAGCTTGTTAGTGGTCAGTACTACGACGACGGTCCAAAATTAGGTCAGGTGGAGAAAGGGGTGAGACCGGCCAGTTTATTAGAGACGTCTCAATGTTTATACACGCATCATACATGAGGTCATATTACCCGAAGCGTCTTACGTGTTAAGTGTTCTATCTTGATGAGGTCGCAGTACAGGGTGACCCATGGTACAGCCCCCCCAGAGCAATGAAGGTTAAGGGCCAAGCTCAAGGGCCCACATGGTAACTTTGGTTCACTTTGGATGTGAACTCTTGAGCTTGGCTTGTAACCCTCATTGGGGCTGTTTGATGGACGTCCCGGTGTTCTGACCCCAGCGATACTCATGATGTAAGGGCAGAAACATGGAGGTGAACGTACTGAAGTGGCAGGTGAGTGTGTATATGTATAAGTGCGTCTGTGTACTGTATGCTATACCATTTTGAAGCACCCTGCGGTCAGGACGGTCGCACCTCATGATGCTTTTTGATGCTTTCGAACCTTTGAATGCAACATGGCTGCAAACCCATCAGCTCCACCCACCGTCGAAGAGCTTTCCTTTCACTGGAGCGTCCGGAGTCGAGTGTCCCGCGGTGATGAATGACCCGTTTCGTCCTCCAATCCACAGATTTCTTTCCGGACGTCCTTCTTTCTTGAGACGCCACGACTTTTATTACTGTTATTCCTATGTTTCCTGCAGCCTGTTTATCGAATTGTTCACTGTATAAACATTTCTTCATGGATTTACATTCTGATTACTCGTGGTTCGCTGCATCTGTCCAAATATTCCTCAGTTGAACAACTTCAGGTTGGTGTGAGGTGGAAAAGTCACAGCTGTGAGCATCACATTAAGGTGTTGGGTTGCCAGGTAATGGGTCGGATTGCCAGGTAATGGGCCTGTTTGTGGGTTTGCTGATGGACTCGTGTTATGAAACAAAGCTTGGATGTAGTAATGAAGCTCATACCTGTCGCAGGAATCCTGCATACTATTTAAATAAAATGAATGCTATACGGTGCGGCACGGTGACTTAGTGGTTAGCATGTTCTCCTCTCAGCACTAGGGATTCCCGGTTCGAATCCCCTTTTGGGTGGAGTTTCCATGTTCTCCCCGTGTCCGCGTGGGTTTCCTCCGGGTTCTCCGGTTTCCTCCCACAGTCCAAAAACATGGATCAAGTCAATTGAGTTCTCCAAATTGCCCCATATAGAGTGTGTCTGTGTGAGTAAGTGTGTGCCCAGTGATGGATTGGCGTCCTGTCCTGGGTCTATCTGCCAAGCGGCCGAAACATTCTCCCCTGAATGGGCATGGGGAACCCCACCGCGACCCTAATAGAGGATAAAGCGGGAGAGAATGAATGAATGCATGCTATACATCCATCCATCCATTATCTTCTGCTTAATCCTCTATTAGGGTCACGGGGGGGGGTTCCCCATGCCCATCCAGGGGAGAACGTTTCGGGCGCTGGGCAGATACACCCAAGAGCGCCAATCCGGGCACACACTCACTCACACAGACACACTCTTTATGGGGCAATTTGGAGAACTCAATGGACTTGATCCCTGTTTTTGGACTGTGGGAGGAATCCGGAGAACCCGGAGGAAACCCACGCGGACACGGGGAGAACATGGAAACTCCACCCAGATGGGGATTCGATCCGGGAATCCCTAGTGCTGAGAGGAGAACATGCTAAACACTAAGCCACCGTGCTGCCGAATGCTATACCATGCATCAAAATTTAAGTTTGAAGTAATATGAGCCACTCAGGACGGCTTTGTGTACCAGTGCAGCCCAAAGGGTGAAGTTCCAAGAGTCAAGGAATGTTCTGCTTTAGAGCTCTACTGTTCCGAGGGCCCTTGACGTTAGGCCTCAGTCCTGCCGGTGTTGTTGCCCGGGCATCGTCCTCACTCTGTCTCACGGCTCTTAAATCATGTTACACATCATGTCTCGATAAAGAGAAGTCCGTTCCAAACTCTGAGCGCAGATGCGTTTGGTTAAACCTAAATGCATGCGGCTGAGATCTAATCATGACGCAACGCAGACTCGGGGGGTTTGAACAACGTGGAGGGTCCGGTTCTGTTAACGATCTCAATAAATTGCGTTCTGAAGGCTGCGCCGTCCAATGCACCGCCGCCCGAGACGTAGACCGACCACATGGATGGGATTTACGCAGGAGTCCCGCGTTGTGTTAACTGAGGGTTTCACACATAAACATGTAGCAGGTATTCCACTAATGACGGCGGGGTGTGGCTCGTCTGGCGGGCGATCAAACGGGGGAATGCCAGCCCACGGCGATTAGCAGTTTGGGATTTTTTTCCACCCTGCCGCTGATTTAAACCAATCAAAAGGAGGACGATCGGTGAACCACAGTAATCATGCTGGATTTGTTTGTTCTTTGATTTTCCAATTGATTTCTAATGATTTTTCAACACTGTATTGCCAAAAGTTTATGGACGCCACATTTGTCAAAAGCCTCATTTCCAGTCGGCAACACTTTGGGGAAGGCCCAAGGTAACTGCCAACTCCCCTCAGATAAACTTATTAGGCAAAAACAATGTTGAATTTGGTGAATAAACAGCTGTGAATAAAAATGTGCAGATGTTTACTAGCTTCTAGTTTTTATCCTCATTGTCCATTTATCAGCTTCACCGACAAAATGAACTAGAACTCTAGTTCTACAATTCCAGACTGTAGTCCATCTGTTTGTACACATACTGTGTACGTCCCCTTTACTCTGTTCTAATGGTCAGGACCCCAATAGTACCACCACAGAGCAGGGATTATTTGGTGGGGGCATTATTCCTATCCCAGCAGTGTCACTGAGGTGTTTAAATAAAACTACAGCAGCACTACTGCACTAAACCCCCTGATACCTGATGATACCTGTTCTGTGATAGTGCTGACCAATAGAGAACAGAGAACCAACAGGGGACCAACAAAAACAAAGAACACAGATGTTCTACAGTCTGCAATTCTAAAACTACAAAGTCCATCTCTATGGTGAGTGGAGCTGATATCATGGACAATTTGAGTAGAAACAATGAAATGTCTCTAATAAAGTGGCCTGCAAATTTTTATTTATTTCTTATTAAATCTATAAATCGTCAAAATTCGCAACCAACCGTGACTCAGCTGGGAGTGAGGCTTCGGGTGGTCCGGGGTTCTTTTTTAATTAATTGGATTTAAATGTAATAATTTCTTTGGCTGTACAGTGTATGACTTTATGGTGCCCAATAAAGGCGCCGTCATCCATCCTTTACGCCGGGGGTTGGCAACCTTCACTGCCTTATAAACCATTTATGGAGATTTGGAAAGGAGGCCTGTCCGTTGGAGCCGCCAATAAATAATAATTATTTGGACCTGTAGGTTGATGTACACTGTGTTACCACACGGTGGCTGTGATCCACTCAAAGCGTCCACCGCTGTTGAGTCTGGCTCACTGGCGTGGGGTACATACACTCCATGGCCACTTTATTAGGTACAACCTCTTGTTTCGATGCTCATTGTAGCATATAGATGGACCTACACCTACAGACTGTAGTCCACCACCACGTCAATGTTAAATAAACGTTAGATAAAGTGAAGTGGACTTCAGTCTGTAGTTGTAGGTCCATCTATATGCTACAACCTCTTGTCTTGATGCTCATTGGAGCATATAGATGGACCTACAACTACAGACTGTAGTCCATTTGTTGCTCTATACTCTTTAGTTAGTCCCCTTCACTCAGAGTGGGTTCTTTGTGGGTGGTAGATGTGTGTTGCCACCACATCAATGTTAGATAAAGTGAAGTGGACTTCAGTCTGTAGGTGTAGGTCCATCTATATGCTACAACCTCTTGTTTCGATGCTCATTGGAGCATATAGATGGACCTACATCTACAGACTGTAGTCCACAACCACGTCAATGTTAAAGTGAAGTGGATTCCGGTCTGTAGTTGTAGGTCCATCTATATGCTACAACCTCTTGTGTCGATGTTCATTGGAGCATATAGATGGACATACATCTACAGACTGTAGTCCACCACCACATCAATGTTAAATAAACGTTAGATAAAGTCAGGTGGACTACAGTCTGTCGTTGTAGGTCCATCTATATTCTCCAATGAGCATCGAAACAAGAGGTTGTAGCATATAGATGGACCTACATCTACAGACTGTAGTCCACCTGACTTTATCTAACATTGTGGGTGGTAGATGTGTGTTGCCACCACATCAAAGAACCCACTCTGAGTGAAGGGGACTAACAAAAGAGTATAGAGCAACAAATGGACTACAGTCTGTAGTTGTAGAACTATGAAGTTCGTCTATGTTAGAACGTGTCCCTCTGATTTGAATGAAAGGTTGCCTCCCCCCCGCTTCATACACCTGTTATGACCCCCACTTTGCTCCAATCACTAAATGTGTTTTCTTCTTTTTGCTCCTTTCGATCCTGTCTCCCCCCTCCCCCCACCCCCTACCATGACGGACTCCCGCCCGTACCCGGACCCGTCCTCCACCGACCGCCCCGCTGGATCCCCGCCCTGTTTCCTGATCGGCCGGTCCGGTTGCGTGGCCGTGCGGCCGCTTTTCCCTCTCCTCTCTCCTCTTCCCGCTCTGTGGAAAGCAAATGAAGAATCCTGGGCCGAGGGAAGTTTCTGTGTGTTGGTGAAAAAGAACAATCTGTGCCAGCGGAAGGTTCTGCAACAGCTGTGCTGTAGAACTTGTTCTGTGAAGGGCTGAAGGAACCGTTACGGCCCCCCCGGCCGCCCCTCACCTTCCGCTAATTTATATCTCACAGCCGGGGACCTCTCGGGCCGGGAACTACGCCGGGAGGTTTCCCGGTGCCGGAACTACAACAAACCTACCTTTACCTGTGTGTGTGCGTGCGTGTGTGTGTGTGTGTGTGTGTGTGCGCGGGTGTGCGCCTTTTTTTCGGAAGGGGCCTCGTCAGGGCTCCGCGACTGGGATCAATAAACAACCAATCACATGTCAGTATTTTGTGACCAAAGCATGGATGCCAAATTTTTGTACGTTTTTTTTTTTTTTTTTTTTTTTTTTTTTTTGGGGGGTGGGGTTGGGGTTGGGGGTGGGATAGGTGGAGGTGTTTGATCCGAGCGGCACACTGACTTGAAGTAATGCTTCTTTTAAAGAACGACGAAATAAAGACGGTCCATTTTTACGAAACTATTCCCGCCACAGACCACCTCGCTTTTCTTATCCGCTTCAGGTACGACGCGCGCTCACGTCCAGCTCGTGCGCCGGCAACCGCGCCAAAACCATTTCTTCCGTCAGAAACCAGCACATTTTTTTTTTCAGTATTGCAAATGCAGGGTTCAGGTTTCAATCTGGAATGGCCTCATATTTCTCTCTCAGCGTGTGTGTATGTGTGTGTGTGTGTGTGTGTGTGTGTGTGTGTGTGTGTGTGCAAGCGTGTGTTTGTATTACAACCTCCACCGAAAAGAGGTTCACATCAAACAGGGTCCAGAAAAACTTCATAGGTAGCAGCTTGTGTTTTTGAATAATGGTTGGGATGTTAATTATAATAATAGGTCAGATATCCTGTGAGAATCGGACGTCTCGCAGCCCGGCACTTTGGAGGGGACGGCGTCCCGTCTGACCGCTAAACGGTCGACCCCCGAAAGCCCTCGCAATAATAACACAGGTGTTCCGCGCTGGACAGGCCGTCAGGGAGGACTGAACATGGAGGATGGAATGCCACGAATGCGAGGCCTAATGGCGCTCGCCCAAGCGTTCTAATGCGTTTTAAATGTGGGCTATGCACAGCGCCGGTTAGCCTTCGGTGCAGCGGCATCCTCTCAGCGGTATGTTCAGCCTTGTCGGGACCGGTTATGCATCGATGAGCTGGTTTCCAATCCTTCGGAACTTCAGTAGTATAGGACTTCAGTGGCCAGGGGAGGAGTGAGGTTCGTTATTCGGGCTAGTTTTTAGTTTAGACGTAGTTTATTATAGAGTATAATCCATGCTTATATATTCTTTAAAACAGAGGTATTTATCATAAAACAACTGGTGCTATTCATGTTGGTTTGGGGAATTGGGGCACTGAGGAGCGAAGGCTCCACGATTGTTTATCGGATCATGGAGCCACTTCAATAAGTCACAAGTCATGTGTTTTTATTTTATTTAAATTTTTTTTTTTTTTTTTTTTTTAACATTTTCTTTTTATGCTTATGTTTTATACAGAGCGTTATATACTTGCCGTCCATTTAATCAGCTCCACTTGTAATATAGATGGACGTTGTACTTCTACGATGACATTTTGTACGCCATCTCCTCTACATACTGTGTAAGTGCCCTTCACTCGGTTCTCTAACGATTCGGACCATCACATAATGTATTTTAGGTGGGTTGGTGTAAGGAACTGCATCGATGGAGTAATTTACCAATCAGTAATTGTAAAAAAAAAGTAACAGTCTGGAACTGTAGAATACAAAGTCCATCTTTATTGTAAGTGGAACTGAGAACATGGAAAATAAGTGGAGCAAAAGGGGGGCATAGCTAATAAAGTGGCCGGTGAGTATATTTAGTGGTAATAATGAATAATGTAAAGCTTCTTATAGTAGTCATGGGAAGTTCTTGGCACCTGGCAGGTCAACCAAGCAGGGTATTTAAACAGGGGTGCGTCCGGTTCTCTTTTTTTAGACTGTGTGGCCCGCAAGTGGCCCAAAATCTTCCATGCACTTCTCTACAAGTGCGTCCACTTTTAGGATTCTCAGTGAATGCAGGTCCTCATACCCCTGACCAGCCCAGGACCCATCGTCATTCTGTAGTCTTCTTTATGTCCAGATCTAGGACTCTGGTTCTAAGCAGGGTTTTCGGCGGCAAAATGTATCTCTGAAATATCACCTCCATCACATTTTGTTGTGAATGAACATACTGCGTCCGTAATTCTAACGGCGTTCCGTGTTACCCTGGCACATGCTGAGGACACATCAGCGGCCCCTTAGTTTATGTAGCATTATTAGTGTTACGACTCTGAAACCATCTCTGAATCCGATCAGGTTCTGACCATTTCGGAATCCTAGAACGTGATGGAGGAGACTTTTCATTTTTTTCCATTAATAATGCAGCGCAGATTTAGAATGGCGCCGACTGCGATATGATGTCACGACCTCAGTGATCTGTTTAGGTTCAACCCTGTGTTTTTTTTTTAAAAACGTTTGGGTAGTCCGTATATTTTTTACTCTTAAAGAATGCAGCTACATGAGATTCTGTTTTACTTTATTACTAATTCAAATGAATTGCGCTGAATCAGCGGGGTGCAAAGTGTTGCACTCAACTGTTGGAATGAGGTTCACAAAGGAAGACCGTATCCACTTACTGATGGAGTCGACACCCATTTTTGATTTTCTGTCCTATTTATAACCAGTAGTGGGCGTGGCAGCTTAGTGGTTCGAACGTTCGTCTATCAATCTGAAGGTTGTGGGCTCACGTCCCAAGTCCAGGGCTCTCATTGCTCATCACTACAGGGGTTGTGTATCATGTACCCTGTCCTCTGACTCCGCCCATCAAGTTGGGATACCTCGAAAGCGTCCGCTGTTATGCGTCAGGACATGATGTAATCGACTCATCAGTCCAGCCTGTGCACTTCTATGCTTTTAATTTATAAAACGTCAGGATTTTTTTTTTTTTTTTTTTAAGTGGTCACCCTCCTGCCACCTTCTGTCCATTCCGGTTTATGGAAACACTGGTCGGTCGCGCAAATGATGGGTTGCATAGCTAAAGCTTATATCTATATATCGATCAGTCTGTATGTCATTCACGTACTTATTGTTTTTAATGTGCATAACAATTTTGATTACTGTTAACCTTAAACGAGCCCATGTTATGATGTCATTGGGATGGGAAGCTTTTTTTTTCATCTTATTTTATTTTATTATTATAATTTTTTTTTTTTTTTTTTTTTTTTTGACTTTTACGTTTAGTCGAACGTTCCAAATCTGTGTTGTAGTTCGGGCCCTTTTAGAAAGAACTGGACGCGATCATTAACTGACCTTTTTATTAACGGATTTGAAAATAAAGTCACGGCTCCTCAAAGAGTGCAGACCTCCTGGTTTTTGCTTTCCTCCTCGTCCTCCTCCTCCTCCTCCTCCTCTTCCTCGCTCTCTGTTCCTTTTCTCACTGAAAGACGTTTAAATGTTTTTTGGTTCGAGCTGCTGCCGTCATGTTTTGGGAGCGGGACTGGATCGCGCCTGTTGTTTTCTCAAAGCCCCTTTTGTTTCAGAGGGAACAATTGGCAGCTTGACTGGGAAATACCCCATTGCTCGTGTTGGGGAGCAACAACAAACCCTGTTGGATTGCCAATCAGTTCGGAAGGGGACTGGATATCGGTGTTGCCGTCCGTCCTCGTCCACGTCCGTTTCCTCCTGAAGGGAAATGGTTTGGATGCTTGCGGTCCCAGCACGCGGTGGCTTTGTTGGTGGGATCATGCTCAGTTTCACACCAAGGGGATCCTGAGGTCTGCCATTGATAGCTGTTCTGTGATGGTCCTGACCAATAGAGAACAAAGAACACAGCTGGACTACAGTCTGTAATCATAAAACTACAAAGTCCATCTTTATAAGGGGAGGAAATGGACAGCGGACCTGTGAACATGGTTCTGGTTGTAGCAGGTGATATAAAGCTTTACGAACAGGCTTTAATGTAATGTTATAAACATGAATATTCAGACCAGTGAAATGATTTCAGGCGTGACGTCCATCCGAACGAACTTGCGTAACTTTATTGTGTAACTCGGCAGACGGCTCCGTTCCAACTGCGCCAGAGACCTGACTTATTTACTGTGCTGGAAACGGCCGGTCTGACTGTTGTACTAACGCAGTGATTCTCAATTATTTTCTGTTAAACCCCCCCTAGGAAGAAGAAAACATTTTGCTTCCCCCCCCGCACACACACACACACACACTCACCCGCCTGTACATGACAAAATGGGATAAAGTATTTTTACACGACCACTGTAGTATGATTTGTCTATAAATTTGTTATAAGTACAACTCTTTTATAACAATGTATTCTTATTAACGATAAAGAAAACAAAAAAGAAATATAGATCAAATTAGAACAAGGAATCCTTTTATTAACTTTGTTTTTTAGTTTGTAACATTCATTCATTCATTATCTCCCGCTTTATCCTCTATTAGGGTCGTGGTGGGGTTCCCCACGCCCATCCAGGGGAGAACATCTCAGGCGCTGAGCAGATAGACCCAGGACAGGGCGCCAATCCATCGCTGGGCACACACTCACTCACACAGACACACTCTATATGGGGCAATTTTGAGAATTCAATTGACTTGATCCATGTTTTTGGACTGTGGGAGGAAACCGGAGAACCCGGAGGAAACCCACGCAGACACGGGGAGAACATGGAAACTCCACCCAGATGGGGATTCGAACCGGGAATCCCTAGCGCTGAGAGGAGAACATGCTAACCAGTAAGTAACCTAGTTTGTAACAGAAACGAATGAACTCCTTATTTAAATGTGAAACATTTTTGAACTGACTGGCATTAGATACTGAAAAATTAAATGAAATAAAATCAATAAATAATAATGAATTCAAATTCATCAGCAACATTCATTCAGGAGCACAATTTATTATTAACACTTTAACCTACAAAACTAAAATGAAGACAACGATTTTTTTTTAATTTTTTTTATTTTTAGGAAGTCAGAACTGATGTCTCCTACGCGTCCGTTTTGCAGCACAGCTTTTCTGAAGCAGCTTTCATAAAGCGAGATGGTTGCTGTTTATACTCGTCACGTTTTCGATTAAAAACTCAAGCGGTTATCAGTGTGATTGGGGTGTAATGTCTTTAAGTGACAATTTAAGACACAGAAGACACACCGGTCTTTCTTTCGTCTCCACCTCAGTTACAGTGAAGTTACAGTTACAGTGAAGTTACAGTGAAGTTACAGTTACAGTGAAGTTACAGTGAAGTTACAGTGAAGCCAAGCGCTGCATTCGCTTCGACATTTAGTTGTCGGTTGACTTTTGTTGCGGGCGGCACGGTGGCTTAGTGGTCAGCACGTTCTCCTCTCAGCACTAGGGATTCCCGGTTCGAATCCCCATCTGGGTGGAGTTTCCATGTTCTCCCCGTGTCTGCGTGGGTTTCCTCCGGGTTCTCCGGTTTCCTCCCACAGTCCAAAAACATGGAGCAAGTCAATTGAATTCTCAAAATTGCCCCATATAGAGTGTGTCTGTGTGAGTGAGTGTGTGCCCAGCGATGGATTGGCGCCCTGTCCTGGGTGTATCTGCCCAGCGCCCGAAACGTTCTCCCCTGGATGGACATGGGGAACCCCACCACGACCCTAATAGAGGATAAAGCGGAAGATAATGAATGAATGACTTCTCATTATCTTCGTCTCTCTCTCCGCCATCTCTGTTAAATATTTCTCCATTTTGTTTGTTCAGAGGGTTTGTTGCTCTGTGATATCTTGTAATGCGCCCCCCCCCCCCCCCCCCCCCCCCCCCCCCCCCCCCCCCCCCCCCAGGGGACCCCACTATTTGAGAAGTACTGTACTAACGCATGAGGTTGGAACCCTGCTCGTCTGTTCGTAGGCCTCTCGGTGTTCTCAGATCTCGGCAGTAAGACATCACCGCCATCAGACGAGCTGTCGTAGGGATTCCAACGCTGGCGGCGGCCCATGGTTTCTGGCTCTTTAGAGCAGATGATTGGCAATTGGGGTTGTGCGAGGGCGAAAGGCCTCGTACGGGGTCATGGGGGAAATGCGTTATTGTTAAAGGGAAGCCGTATTCAGTGAGGTGTACCGGAGCGTGAGCTGGAGGTCAGAAGGAAGGTCGGGTTGCTCTTAGACCTCCCGCTGACTTTATGGGAAAACTCCCAGCTGCACTCGAATTGCTCCTTTCATTTAGGGAAGGTTACGGGCGGAGTCCCCGGCTCTTTCACAGCGTTAACACGTCGCTTTAACTTTTGGAAGCGGCTGTGTGTGAGGACATGAAGCGAGACGATCGTGAAAACCTTTCTGTTTGATGTTTGTGACTACTGTTCATATTGAAAGTCTTTAAACCCCTTTGAAATGCTCATGTTTTTGGCCCGAAAAACGTGGATAAAAGTATTAGGACATGCCTCTTCATTGTTTGATTTGGGTGTTTTAACACCTGTGTATTCTGGTTAATTAGATGCTTTTTTTAATTTGTGAGAAATGTTTGACGAAGGCCATCTTGTGTTTTAGGATGACCATACCCCTCTATATAAAGACATGGTGGGGTCAGTGATGAACTCTCAATCCCTGTTAAACATCGTCCGGATGAACTAGCATCAGTGTCTGACCTCTGGATAAATAAGCTCCACTGCAAAATTTTGTGAGGAACACAGCGAAAGAATTGGAATTGGAAGAATCTGGCTGTAGATTGGTGTAGAGCACTTTTGGAATGGGCCGTCATCAAAGATCCCATATATTATTGTGTGTGAATAACCTCAGCAACATTTCAAAAGAGATACTTAGGACACTACCGTTTTCCTGCTGTGCGATGACCACAGATCGTCTATATGATTTAGGAGCTCTGACTCTGACCCTTCTGTCCTTGAGCCACTGCTTTGTTTTTTATAGTGGCACGTTTAAGTTCATTGTGATGCTGGAGGGTGAACCCTTCCCCCCCATGTTCCTCGAGTTATCCCGGGAAACTTAAATAAACTTGGTAGCAACCGATCCTCTTTATCCTGTACCAATGACCTGGTCACCAATGGTGTGAAACAACCCCACAACATTATGCTCCCACCACCATGCTTCATAGTAGGTACACTATATTTGGATTTTTGTCAAATAGTGTGTAATCCATAAACCATATAACATCACCATCAAAAGTGCTGCTCAAGAGTCTACTGCAAGGCATGTGCATGGCAGCATAATGTAATGGGAATGTTTTTTTTGTTTTCTATTGGAACTATATGATTCTGTTGGTGGACGGGCAGTTTTTCCTTTTCTTGTTGTTTAATCGGTTATACCACAGCATTGCTGCAGTGAGTGGTGAGGTTCGATGGTGGTGCGGGTCATGTATGCACATTCTGTATGTTTTCTGATCTTTCAAATCTGTCTGTAGATCCAAACTGTCGAATCACAGGGGCCTCATTTCTTAACCTTTAAACTTGAGAATGAGTGGAAACGAGGTAAGCTTAATCTTTCTCTTCTCGCTTGACTGTCTGAAGCTTTTATTGTTCTAAAGGTGGGAATCTACGATCCATGTATGTTCTAAAGAATATTTTTATTGCATCCTCATTCTACAGATTTAATTTAGTTACGTGTTTCTCCCTCAGATGAATATGTGGATGATGTGGGAAAATGTCAGCCATGTGACATAACCTGCTTCATGTGCAAAGGACCAAAGAGTGATGACTGCCTTAGCTGCATGGTGACAAGGTATGTGAGAGAACTCGAGAACATCCAGAACTGGCTGATGGGAAGTGCTTACAAAAAATGTTTGCTTAGATTTTACTATGTGGAGTTTTAGTCACCCCCAACACTGCATCAGGGTCACTGCATTACTGACCGTAAACCTTCCACCACCCAAATTCTATGGGTTCTGTGATTGTCATGACCAATAGAGAACTGAGAACCAACAGGGAACTAACAAAAATGAGACATTTGACTGGTACTGTATCCAGAACAGGAGTGAACATGTCCAACCTTCTGCAGGTATTTGGATGATGGTCATTGTGTAATGAATTGCCAACCTGGGACGTATGAAAAGGATGGTCAGTGCCTCCGTTGCCATCACTACTGCCATGAATGTGAAGATGGAGGTCCTGACAGGTGCATCAGCTGCAGCAAAGGTGACCAGTATCTCAATTTTTCCTGCTTAATTCTGTACTAGGGTCGCGGGTGGGTTCCTCATGTCCAGCATTTTGGGTGCTGGGCTGATGCATCCAGGACAGGGCGCCTATCCATCACACTCACTTACTCACACAAATATAGATACACTACATATGGGGCATTTTAGAGAAGCAAATTTAGCTTGAATCCATGTTTTTGGACTGTGCAACGAAACCAGACAATCCGCAGAAAACCCACACGGACACGGGGAGAACATGGAAACTTAACCAAGATCGGGATTCGAACCTGGATACCCAGCGCTGAGAGGCAGATGTGCTGACCAATACACCACTGTGCCACCAATAAAATAAATTATATAAAAGAACGGTGGCTTAGTAGTTAACACTTTCGCCTCTCATCGCTAGGGATTCCCGGTTCGAATCCCCATCTGGGTGGAGTTTCCATGTTCTCCCCGTGTCCGCGTGGGTTTCCTCCGGGTTCTCCGGTTTCCTCCCACAGCCCAAAAACATGGATCAAGTTAATTGAATTCTCCAAATTGCCCCATATAGAGTGTGTGTTTGTGAGTGAGTGTGTGCCCAGCGATGGATTGGCGCCCCGTTCTGGGTCTATCTGCCCAGCTCCCGAGACGTTCTCCCCTGGATGGGCATGGGGAACCCCCACCGCGACCCTACTAGAGGATATATATATATATATATATTAATTCTGTGTTGTCCCTCGTTCTTCAGATTCATTCGGATTACAGCGTTACCTGTTTGGTCAGGAGTGTGTCGAAAGCTGTCCAGCCTCCTATTATCACTCCGAGAAGAGCACATGTGAACCGTGTGCCCCCAACTGCACCATGTGCATCAACCAGCAGCACTGCGTTCACTGTAACTCAGCCTTTTACCCCAGAGACGGGATCTGTCTCAAACTGGAATGTGCAAATGGTTAGTTTCCTGCTTACTTTCACCTGATGCCTTTATTCAAATGTTTAACACTGCGCTCTGTTGATGGATCAGCGCATTCCTTCAACAGCACTGTCTGGAACTCTTTTGCTGACACATGGGGTGATTAAATATGACGTTAAAATTTGATGTTCTTAACTCTGTGTTCTAAATTTAAAAACTTGTTTTGGTGCTATTCTTATATTCTTATATTATTTAGTTTGTGCGCGAAACAACAGTTGCCAAAACTACTATAATCCCTCATGTACAAAAAGTTGCCACAATTACTATAAATCCTCATAAACAACAGTCACCACAACTTCTGTAATTCCCCAAAGTAAATAGATCAGGCTCATGTGCAGTCAATGGAGATCCTCCTACAACAATGGCTCCTGATTTAAGGTAAACCGTTAAATTGCACTGAGGCCTTTCATGTCTTCAGGATAAAAATATCAAGCCTCATATTCGACCCACATCTTATCTCCTGAATGAAGCGCTCTAGCGAATAGAATGCGTTTTTGCTGGTTGTAACCTGCACTGCTCTCTAACTCTATCTAATCTAATCTCCCCGACACGTTCTGAAGGAAGACGGCGTGTGACCGGGATGCAGAGCTGAGAGACTGTTGGGACTCAAATTCTTATCATTTGTGGCAGACATGTATAAACTGATCCTCTGCTATGGCCTCGGGCCCAACGCAACACTGTACACTGACTTACTCAGACATTCCCGTCCTCATTCCTTTCACAAATATTCTGATAGGTGCTCACATGCACACATATACATGGGACATTATCCAGGAAGGGTGGAATTTCCAATGGAAACAATGACTCATTCTGAAATGGAAGTTATTAAACCATACACAATAAGTCTTTTTCTTAAAAATTTATAAATAACTAAATATATATATATACATATATATATATATATATATATATATATATATATATATATATATATATAAAAAATAAATATATATGTGTGTGTGTGTGTATGTATGTGTGTGTGTATGTGTGTGTGTGTGTGTGTGTGTGTGTGTATATATATATATATATATATATGTGTGTGTGTGCATTACCGTAATTAACCTTGTATTAACAAACCTTGTATAAATTTACTTATTAATGATGCAAATGCAGGAAAACTTGATTGTAGAACTTACAAAAGACATGAAACTCATTTAGCTAGAGATAAAACGCTTAAATCGCATGAATATGTTGAAACGTTTAGCATTACGTCAAGAAGTTGAGGTGGAGTTTTCTTTGCAGAATTTTATTCACAATATCAGTCAAAAGTGTGCACACACCCCGTTCTCCACTTGCCATATAGATGGACTTTGTACTTTTACAATTACAGACTGTAGTCCATTTGTTGTTTTTTAATTTTTATTGCTATACTCTGTTTAAAATGATGAATGAAAATAATGGGGCTGTGTTCTCTGTACAGGTGAAGTCCCAGATCATGAGGACTGTGTTACTTGTGAAGAAGGCTGTCAGAAGTGCCTTAGTGGTGGGTAATTACTTAAATATTAAGGTCTGCAAACAAGCGTCTGTAAAAAAACAGAAATAATTTATATTATGTAAATAACAGTAATGTATAGAGACAGAGTCCCATCTTACATCCTACGCCAGGGGATTTAGGATGCTATCTTGCACCCAACCAACAGTCTATATTCACGATTTCAGCCGGCAGAGGCATCACACCTCCATTCATTTTGTAGAGACCTTAACATTAATGATAAATATATTGATGACTTACATTGTTTACCTTTTGAGGAGCTTGCAGTCCCTACAATTATATGAGGTTCAGAATAACTGGTACTGCATCTGTACACACACACACACACACACACACACACACACACACGCGCACAAACAAGCAATGTTAGGGCTATTTCAACATAAAACCTTTTACCAGCTTCATGCTGCGAATAGGCAGATTCAGATCCTGCAGACATTAAGAAACACAGATTTGAAAATCGACGTAAATTACACTTAATTTGCCCCGAAATTACAGAAACCACTTGTGTGAAGTGTGAAATCTGTAATTTGGTACTACTTTAGAATTTCCACTTAATTCTTTGACTTCATGCGCAGCACTGTAATTATTTCCAAATTTTAAGGCGTGATGAGGGCTCAATTATTCTATTCATTACTCACAGATAATAAACTGAAAATAGTTCATTGTTTTCTTTTTAAGGCTCAAACTTTTTTTTCAAAGTTTTTGAAATGAGTAATGCCTTAAAGGTGAAAACATACAGCTTCTGCAACATAAGCATTGGTTTGATAATGAGCTGAAACTGAACTGGAATATTACATTTATCAGCTGCAGCTTCTGGAAAAAAAAAAGCTTCAAATGCAACTTATTAATGCGCGTGACCTATTTCCGCTCGTACCAGCTTTGCTCCTGCAGTGTGGTGTTCCTCTTCCTCTGGTTGGTCATGTATACGGGGGAATATAAGGGTCATATCTTGCTGTATTTTAAACAGCTTATTGCACCATTTTCATTTGAAAGAAAGCAGCACAGATGCTCAAGATAAAAAGACGTGGAGTATCGAGGCTCTGGATGCCCGCAGCGCTCTCGAGATAAGGTGTAATGAAATACAGGCCAGCTGGATCAGATAAAAGAGGAGGACGAGGGGGGCTGATTTAAAAGAGCGGGCTTCAAAGTTCTGGATTTCTTCCTGGTGATGATTTTGAATTAAGATTGTAATTCAATCCCTGATTTGATGCCACAGTAGAGAATGGACAGCAGATAAGCCTTTGCTAACTGGTTACAAAAATTCAGTTTTGATTCGGTGGAAGTCTCTGAAAAGCCAGTGTGGAGCTGCAAATGGAGGAATTCTTTATTCAGGTGACAATCAAGAAGCACTGAGATGAAATAAGTAGTTTGGTATTTTAATACAGAAGATATAAATACCATTATAATCCCTCGTGGGTTTAAATACCACAGCTTTAAACACAGCCTTCTAAGCATGTTATGATGCAATAACACCCAACTATGTTCCCTCCAGGGTTACAGTTTACCTGACGCCTGGGATTCATTCTTTTGCCGAATAAACTGTATTAGAAAGACAAACATGCATTGCTGCGGGGGTTCTGTGTTGTGAAACCCATGTCCTCCAGCGTTGACGGTCTACAGTGCTGGATGATGTCTGCTTGCCCCCTGTTGGTAGTCGGGGAAAAATGGTTGATCTACGTGAAAGTGAAGAAAACAGCCCATGTTACAGTTTACAGGTCCTTTATAAAATATAAAGATCTACAGCACCGTTGATGCTCATTTTTAGGACCAGACTCCATTTTTTTGGGTGCTTAATAAACTAATAATTAATAAACTAATAATTCATTCATTATCACCCGCTATATCCTCTATTAGGGTCGCGGTGGGGTTCCCCATGCCCATCCAGAGGAGAACATCTCGGGTGCTGGGCAGATAGACCCAGGACAGGGCGCCAATCCATCGCTGGACACACACTCACTCACTCAGACACACTCTATATGGGGCAATTTGGAGAACTCAATTGACTTGATCCATGTTTTTGGACTGTGGGAGGAAACCGGAGAACCCGGAGGAAACCCACGCAGACACGGGGAGAACATGGAAACTCCACCCAGATTGGGATTCGAACCGGGAATCCCTAGCGCTGAGAGGAGAACATGCTAACCACTATGCCACCGTGCCGCCCAACTAATAATGTGTTTTATTTTATTCATTCATTCATTATCTCCCGCTTTATCCTCTATTAGGGTCGCGGTGGGGTTCCCCATGCCCATCCAGAGGAGAACATCTCGGGTGCTGGGCAGATAGAACCAGGACAGGGCGCCAATCCATCGCTGAGCACACACTCACTCACACACACACACACACTATATGGGGCAATTTTGAGAATTCAATTGACTTGATCCATGTTTTTGGACTGTGGGAGGAAACCGGAGAACCCGGAGGAAACCCACGCGGACACGGGGAGAACAAGGAAACTCCACCCAGATGGGGATTCGAACCGGGAATCCCTAGTGCTGAGAGGAGAACATGCTCACCACTATGCCACCGTGCCGCCCAACTAATAATGTGTTTTCTTTTATTTGTTAGTTAATCCGCAGCACTGCATGTCCTGTCTTGAAGGATATTACAAGTAAGTTGTATGTTCTCCAACCATATACATCAGTGTTTATAAATGTCATAACACGAACACCCACAGTACCAGTCAAACGTTTGGACTCGCCTCTTCTTTCTCCATTCACTATTTAGTATTTCCTCCACTTAACATAAAGATGGACTTTGTAGACTGTAGTCCATCTGTTTGTGTTCTACGGTACATACTGTGTACTCTGTTCTAATGGCCAGGACCCTAGTATCAGAATCAGAATCTCTTTATTGTCATTATACCAGGTATAACGAAATTAAGGTGCCATACTTTTCGGTGTCGCATACTTAAATTTACACAGATAAAGAGATTTAAAAGAGAACACTATAATTTACAATTTACAAACAAATTTTGAAAGAAAGAAAGAATTTATTTACAAGAGTGTATAAAATGTACAACCTGAGTGAATTTGTATTTATATATTGCACGTTTTTATATTGCACGTTCAAAAGTGAATTATGACTGTAAAAAAAATTAACAATGCACCATTTAGTGTCCGAACAGCGGTTGGGTAGAAACTATTTCTGAGCCGGTTTGTTTTTGTTTTAATCGTTCTGTAACGTCGACCTGATGGTGGCAGTTCTAGGAGACGGTGACCGGGGTGAGAATTGTCTGTAATAATTTTGTGAGCTCTCTGCAGACAACGAGAGCTGTGTAGATGCTCCAGGGTGGGTAGAGAGCATCCAATGATCTTCTCTGCAGACCTCACGATCCTCTGTAGTTCTTTTTTCTGTGCTGCAGTGCAGCTGGAGAACCGCACACAGAGTCCATGAGTAAGGATGCTCTCTATGGTGGAACGGTAGAAGGACATCAGCAGTCTCTGATTGACGTTATTATAGAGCAGGGATTATTTGGTGGGTGTTGTAAATGTAAACGGCTGCATTATTCCTATCCCAGCAGTGTGACTGAGGTGTTTAAATGGAACTACAGCAGCACTGCTGCACTAGAACCCCCTCAGTGTGGCTGATGGTCCTGACCAAAAGAGAACAGAGAACCAACAGGAGACTAACAAAAACAAGAAAACAGATAGTGAAGTCTATATAGATAGAAAGTGAAGCTATAAAGTCTATATGGAAGAAAACAGACAATGGTGTAAGAAGGGGACATGTCCAAACTTTTGACCGGTGCTGTGTCTCATGTTAATGCATGCATTAATAGAACGTCTCGGTAAACATTTGAGTTTTAAGTGCTGTTTGTTTTGTTTTTCTTAGATTTTGGACACGTTGCTTCAGAACTTGCCCTGAGGGAACATTTGAGGATAAGAGCACGAGGACATGCAGTCAGTGTGACGATCACTGCATCAGCTGTGACGAGTCTCAGTGTTACCTCTGTGAAGAGGATTACCTGCTTTCAGGTGCAAAGCCACGGAAACATACACATAAATCATGAGAAATGCTCAATTTATGATTAGAAACGGCTTGAAAGGCAGGGGTAACATGAATATACCATTCATAATGCATTATAAGTGCATAAATACTTGAATACTCATAAAGCTTCATAAACTTTAGATTTATAAAAAGTGTTAAAAGAAACGTTTTTGGATCCGATCTCAAATATAAGAGCCTCTGGTTTCCTTAAAGTGATTAGGTCTGGGTTCTGAGGTCAGTCTGGAACACTTTTATTTATTTATTTATTTAATTTGGTAATGCATTATAAACACAGAGTGGCACGGTGGCTTAGTGGTTGGCATGTTCTCCTTTCAGCGCTAGGGATTCCCGGTGCGAATCCCAATCTGGGTGGAGTTTCCATGTTCTCCCCGTGTCCGCGTGGGTTTCCTCCGGGTTCTCCGGTTTCCTCCCACAGTCCAAAAAACATGGATCAAGTCAATTGAGTTCTCCAAATTGCCCCATATAGAGTGTGTCTGTGTGAGTGAGTGTGTGCCCAGCGATAGATTGGTGCCCAGCGATAGATTGGTGCCCTCTCCTGCGCCCAAAACGTTCTCCCCTGGATGGGCATGGGGAACCCAATCATTAAGCTTTATAACACTTGTCATAAGCCTATGTTAATGTGTGTAGATGTTCAGAACCACACTTACTTAAGAGGTGTAGATAATACACTGTAACATAATGCATTATGACATGTCCATGTTATAAAGTTCATTACCTTCTTTAGGAAAGCTTTAAACACTTGTGTTAAACAAATGCCTCCCTGTAAATGACCTCATAAAAATAAAGGCAAAGTCAATTCATCTTGTATTAACTAAAAAACAACCCCTAAAGTTTATATTATAATGCATTATGTCACTTTGTGTCAGTAAACCTTGTCATTTTGTTATAACACTTGATGACCGATCATAAACATATATGTACAACAGTAATAATGGCTAATGAAATATGTTTATACTTTATAATGCATTACCTAATTTATAGAAAGCGTTAACAATTCGTATTTTGAAAACTCAGGAATCTTATTATTATAAATACGAGTCATGTGTATAAAGTTAATTAAGGAGATGGATTGTTTGGTCCGTTTCTTTAATGGCTGGGGTTCTGCGTGTTGTGTGACACCATTCACACCCCGTTCTGATCATAAGGACCTGTAATTCTGAAGCTGGCTGGATATTTGTAGTGCAGTGTCTGATTACTGGAATACCTCTAACACTGACATTACTGGCAGTGTGTAGCTGCCCGGAGGCTAGAGGACGAAGGTTTACCTGAATGGCATGTAAGGATAGACCGACATGTTGCTTCCAGCCCGTGACACCCCCTCACTGCTTAATTACAGCCAGCAGGAAGCATTGCTCAGAGGTAATAATTACCATTAGTTGGTAAGATACCTCTACCATATTGACGGTATTGGGGTATTTTGTAGTCACCAGCTCGGCCTCTCGTCCGTATGCTGGACCTGGAGCTCTGACGGTGTGCATCTCTTCTCTTTGCAGATGACGTGTGTGTAAATCTGTGTAAAGAGGGGTTTTATGCGAGCGCAAGAAACGAGTGTGAACCTTGTCACCATAGCTGTCGCACCTGCGGGGGGCCGTACAACGACGAATGTGATTCCTGTGGAGCCGGCACTCGTTTGGTGGACGGAAAATGTCTTAGCGTTCAAAGGGCTGTCATCTGTGAGCCGTTCTACTTCCCCACGGGTAAGACGACTCGTCTCGTTGCAACATCGACGACCTCAATGCTGTAAGTCGTCTCTGTATCAGGGGGGGTGAGGTTGAGGGGGCTGCCAGCTAGACGAAATGTCCAGCTGTCCCATGTCTCATTCACACTGTAGCACCTTCACATACAGTACATCACTTATTCACCAACTGGTACCCATACAAACATGGGGAGAACATGCCAACTCCACATGGAATGGTTCTTGTCTGTCCAGCTTAGCTATTGAACTGACTGCTTTTGCTGTGTGTCGCGCTGGTACGACTTATGAAGCGCGTTGTTCACCTAAAACCTAGAGAAACAGATGGACTTCAAGCTAGAACCACAAAGTCCATCAATACAGTAAGTGGAACAATGGTGGCATGTTTGACTGTAGGGATCCAAGTTTAAATCCCAAACCTGGTGGAGTTTCCATGTTCTCCCCGTGTCTGGATTTTCTGGGTTCTCTGGTTTCCTCCCACTGTCCAAAAAACATTCATTCAAGGTGAATTGGCTGCTCTAAATTGCCCCTCTATAAATTGTCCCTACATAGTGTGTGTGTCTTTGTGAGTGTGTGCTTAGTGATGGATTGGCGCCTTGTCCAAGGTGTATCTGCCCAGACCCCCCCCCCCCCGACCCTAGTAGAGGATGAAGTGGAAAATAATGAGATGATAAAGTGGGATGTCATTTGATAATTTCACTCTAAAATACACTGACATTTAAAGTGTGTGTGTGTGTGTGTGGGTGTGTGTGTGTGTGTGTGTGTGTGTGTGTGTGATGTATAGAGGGGGGTGATTGTGAGCGGTGTCACCCCACCTGTAAGCTGTGTTCAGGACCGCATGCTAACCAGTGTGATGCCTGTAAGGAAGGTACGTGTGCTGCCTGTCCACTGCTTCCACACGATATGTTCATACAAGTCTTCCCCTCAGTGATAAACTGTCCATCTCTGTGCTGTGTGTCTCTGTGCTGTGTGTCTCTGTGCTGTGTGTGTCTGTGCTGTGCTCTGTGCGTCCATCTCTGTGTGTCTGTCTCTGTGCTGTGCGTCCGTCTCTGTGCTGGCGTCCGTCGCTGTGTGTCCGTCTCTGTGCTGGCGTCCGTCTCTGTGTGTCCGTCTCTGTGCTGGCGTCCGTCTCTGTGTGTCCGTCTCTGTGCTGGCGTCCGTCTCTGTGTGTCCGTCTCTGTGCTGGCGTCCGTCTCTGTGTGTCCGTCTCTGTGCTGGCGTCCGTCTCTGTGTGTCCGTCTCTGTGCTGTGCGTCCATCTCTGTGCCGTGCGTCCGTCTCTGTTCTGTGCCTCCGTCTCTGTGTGTCCGTCTCTGTGCTGGCGTCCGTCTCTGTGCTGGCGTCCGTCTCTGTGTGTCCGTCTCTGTGCTGGCGTCCGTCTCTGTGTGTCCGTCTCTGTACTGGCGTCCGTCTCTGTGTGTCCATCTCTGTGCTGTGCGTCCTTCTCTGTGCCGTGCGTCCGTCTCTGTGCTGGCGTCCGTCTCTGTGCTGTGCGTTTGTCTCTGTGCCGTGCGTCCGTCTCTGTGCTGGCGTCCGTCTCTGTGCTGTGCGTCCGTCTCTGTGCTGTGCGTCCGTCTCTGTGCCGTGCGTCCATCTCTGTGCTGTGCGTCCTTCTCTGTGCCGTGCGTCCGTCTCTGTGTGTCCGTCTCTGTGCTGTGCGTCCGTCTCTGTGCCGTGCGTCCGTCTCTGTGCCGTGCGTCCGTCTCTGTGCCGTGCGTCCGTCTCTGTTCTGTGCGTCCGTCTCTGTGCTGTGCGTCCTTCTCTGTGCCGTGCGTCCGTCTCTGTGCTGTGCGTCCTTCTCTGTGCTGTGCGTCCTTCTCTGTGTCGTGCGTTTGGCTCTGTGCCGTGCGTCCGTCTCTGTGCTGGCGTCCGTCTCTGTGCTGTGCGTCCGTCTCTGTGTCGTGCGTCCGTCTCTGTGCCGTGCGTCCGTCTCTGTGCCGTGCGTCCGTCTCTGTTCTGTGCGTCCGTCTCTGTGCTGTGCGTCCTTCTCTGTGCCGTGCGTCCGTCTCTGTGCTGTGCGTCCTTCTCTGTGCTGTGTGTCCTTCTCTGTGTCGTGCGTTTGGCTCTGTGCCGTGCGTCCGTCTCTGTGCTGGCGTCCGTCTCTGTGCTGTGCGTCCGTCTCTGTTCTGTGCGTCCGTCTCTGTGCCGTGCGTCCGTCTCTGTGCCGTGCGTCCGTCTCTGTGCCGTGCGTCCGTCTCTGTTCTGTGCGTCCGTCTCTGTGCTGTGCGTCCTTCTCTGTGCCGTGCGTCCGTCTCTGTGCTGGCGTCCGTCTCTGTGCTGTGCGTCCGTCTCTGTGTCGTGCGTCCGTCTCTGTGTCGTGCGTCCTTCTCTGTGCCGTGCGTCCGTCTCTGTGCGTCCGTCTCTGTGTGTCCGTCTCTGTGCCGTGCGTCCGTCTCTGTTCTGTGCGTCCGTCTCTGTGCTGTGCGTCCGTCTCTATAGGAATGTTTCTGAAGGCAGATAGTCAGACGTGTGTGCTGTCCTGCTCTGCTGGTACTTTTGGAAACAAAACCAGTGGCCACTGTGAGCTCTGCTCACCTGGATGTGAGTTGTGTACGGAAGGCCATCAGTGTCACAGGTGTTTACCTCACCTCTACCTCCAGGATGGTTCCTGTGTTACAAAGTGTCAAAGGTACCACTGTCTCTCCATCAGACTCTCTCTACCTTAAAGTCTCTCTCACTTTCATTAAGTCTCTCTCTCTCTCAATCTTTTTTTAGTCTCTTTTAGATTCTTCCTCTTTTCTTCCTTTTAGTTTTTTTTTTGTCTTTTTCACTCCGAACTCCAAATAAGTCAAACTTTATTTCCAAATGTAAATGCCTCACTTTTTCATGCAATTATTGATCAGATTTACTGTCCCAAAAAAGACCTCTATTCCCATTTCAAAAGTATCTGAGCTCCCCTCCTCATAGTTTAGCTTCCGGTAATGATTATTATTAGGGTTCCGGTGTTTAAACACATTGTTATAATAACACACTTCATTTTTAAAGCATGGGGTGGGAGGATTCAGCCCTGTTTCAACTTGACTGTGAGAGTCAAGGCCTTTGGGCGAAAGTTCAGTGGAGGACTGAAATAACCTTTGCAGAGTTCTGACCTCAACCCTCAGGTTCTGGATTCTTTTATTGACTTCTACTTTGCTCTTTATTTGAATCTAGATTTTTAAACCAGGTGCAAAACTCAAAATCTCTTTGGACTAATTAATTATCAGACGTTAGTTACTTACAGTTTAAGTTGCTAAATTTAAATTGTGGTTGAAACTTACTGGAGTGGCGGCACGGTGGCTTAGTGGTTAGCACGTTCTCCTCTCAGCGCTAGGGATTCCCGGTTCGAATCCCCATCTGGGTGGAGTTTCCATGTTCTCCCTGTGTCTGCGTGGGTTTCCTCCGGGTTCTCCGGTTTCCTCCCACAGTCCAAAAACATGGAACAAGTCAATTGAGTTCTCCAAAAATTGTCCCATATAGAGTGTGTTTGTGTGAGTGAGTGTGTGCCCAACGATAGATTGGCGCCCTGTCCTGGGTGTATCTGCCCAGTGCCCGAAACGTTCTCCCCTGGATGGGCATGGGGAACCCCACCGCGACCCTAAGATAGGATAAAGCAGAAGATAATGAATGAATGAATGAAACTTATTGGAATAACAGAGTGAACAAAGCAATCTTTACACAAGTGACTATAAAGCATGTTACTTCATTTTGCAGACACTTCAATCAAAACTGACTTACAAGCATTCTAATATAATTTAGGGATTTGCTAACCTTTAGACCGACACCCCAACTCTCAGCACTGTGTATATCTCTGCTTTTAAAAGTCAGTGTAATGGTACACATTTGCTTAATGCGCTTTACATCCCATCATTTGGGAGATGCTTTTATCTTAACAAGTGCAAGCAGCTGAAGGCAAAACAATGCAAATGAATCTGGACGTATTTACAGTGTAGATGTTCTAAAGATGTCCTAAAGCGTTCCAAACTGTAACTGAACAAAGTCCCTGAGCAGTAAACACAGTTCAGCTTCGGACGCAGAGCTGAAAGATTAACATTAAAGGCTATGAATAGAAGAGGAAATCTGGAGCTTGACCTGATGGGGGCAACGGTGGAAACTGTCACTCAGAGGTTGTGTAACTGTTTAGTACATCAGTCAACAAATGTGACATCAGCAGAGCAAATCGCTTTGATGCTCCACTGTGAGAGTGTGATTTAGAAATAAAGGTTTTTTTTTTAATGTACGCATCACTCTCTAAACAGTGTAGCTGGTTTTCTCCATAACTCCTGACTTGTAATGTTCTCATTTGTAAGTCGCTTTGGATAAAAGCGTCGGCTAAATGACTACATTTACATTTACATTTAGTCATTTAGCAGATGCTTTTATCCAAAGCGACTTACAAATGAGAACACCACAAGTCAGAAGCCATGGAGAAAACCAACTATACTGTAAATTCATCAAACCTGATTGTTATTCGAAGCTGCGCCCCCCCCCCCCCCCTTTTTTTTTTTTTTTTTTTTTTTTTTTTTTTTCTCTACAACAGGTATTTGTTAAATAGATGCGTCTTAAGTAGTTTCTTAAAACTGTTTAGTGATTCTGCCTTACGGACAGAGTTGGGAAGATCGTTCCACCATTTTGCAGTGGTGAACGCCACAGAATGAGAATTAGCTCCTCGGTGAGGTGGAATCGCCAGGCGGCAATCATCACTGGAGCGAAGTGAATGAGTCGGAGTGTATTTTGAAAAGATAGAGTGAATGTAAGAGGGGGAAGATCCAGAAATGGTTCTGTATGCCAGAGTCAGTGACTTGTACTGAATGCGAGCAGCTACAGGAACCAATGGAGGGAAGTGAGTAATGGAGTGACATGAGTTCGCTTGGGCTGGTTAAACACGAGTCGGGCTGCAGAGTTTTGAATTAGTTGAAGAGGTCTGATTGTGGAAGCTGGGATACCGGCAAGTAGTGCATTACAATAATCAAGCCGGGATAAGACTAGGGCTTGAACAAGCAGTTGGGTAGCATGTTCAGTCAAAAAGGGTCTGATCTTCCTTATGTTATAAAGAAGGAAACTACAAGAACGGGCGGTTTTGATAACATGATCAGAGAGTTTAAGGTGGGAGTCTATTGTGAACCCAAGGTTCTGGACCGAATCAGTTGGGGAGATTGTGGAGCCATCAATTTGGAAGGTCAGGTTGTGATGGATTGAGGGTTTAGCTCATTAGGATAATGAGAAGCTCTGTTTTTTCTAAGTTTATGTAATGTAATGTAATAAATGTAATGTAAACATTTACAAATGCAAATAAAATGAGAGATTTCTGTCTGTTTCTGTTCATCTGTCTGTCTCAGTTTGTCTTTGTTTACATGTCCGTCTGTCTCTCTCCGTCTGTCTGTCTTTTTGTTCTTCATTGTCTGGACAACTGTGTTCGTCTGTCTGTCTGTACACGTCCGTTCTGTCCGTCTTTCTGACTCTGTGCTTGTCTCTCTTCCTCTGTCTCATTGTTCGGATCCTTTCTTCCGTACAGAGGTTTTCCTGACGATGGCAGATGCCTCCGGTGTTCAGATCGATGTGCGTCGTGTGAGCAGAATCCTGCTTTTTGCCTCAGCTGTGAAAAGCAGCTCCTGCTTCACCAACACACCTGTGTAGCCTACTGTCCTCAGGGCTACTATGTCAAAGGTGAAATGTGTGAGCGCTGTTCCCAAAGCTGCACCCAGTGCGATGGAGAAGACCAGTGCACTGGTGAGAACATCAGCTGCTTCTGTGTACAGTACCAGTTCAAAGTTAGGACAGTAAAAAAAATGCTGCATTGTCTATTTTTTCCACCTACCATCTCCACAATGACTTTGTAGTTTTACAATCACAGACGGTGTTCCATCTGTTTTCTTGTTTTTGTTGGTTCTCTGTTCTCTATTGATCAGGTATCATTTGGGTGGTGGATTGTTTGTTGTCATATTTTCTCTCACCTCTCTGTTTTATTCTTCTTCAGAGTGCCAGGAGTTTTATTTCATGCACGAGGGCAGATGTCTAGATGACTGTCCGGAACATTACTTTACAAATGTGCAGGGACGTAAGTGTGATCAATGCCACCGCAGTTGTGCGACCTGTGCCGGTCCCGATGAAGACGACTGTGTCACATGCAGGGATTCTACAAACGACCGCTACAATGGACGGTGTCTGTTTTCTTGCCCTTCAAACACGTACAACGACAAGACGGAATGCAGAGGTATCATAATGTTTTTTAATCAGTCTCTTATTTATTAATAAAGTGTTATCTCTTATCTGATTATAGTGTGTATCAGAAATCTCTTGTATTCTTGATGAGTCTGAGGACTATACTATACTGCCTCCAATGGCAACAAACAGTAACTACATTCTTAGTTGCAATTTAGTTCCAACTCATTATCTGGGGAGGTGGGGGGAGTTTCATCATGCCCATCCAGGGGAGAATGTTTTGGGTGCATGGCAGGTACACCCAGGACTAGGGATGAGACGATTACAAATTTTGATGGTATGATGTATTGTATAAGAAATAATCACTATTATGCGAATATTATGATTAATATGCAATTAATAACTTTATCAAAAGAGTACCTGAAATCATAAGAACAGTGCATGGTTCCTTATTTGTATTTAGTTTAATGTAAACACAGGGCTTTTGCTGAATATTAGCACCAAATATTAAATTCTTTTGCAAAAATGTAAGTAAAAATAAAAATCTGTGTATTGACATGTACATTTAAAAAAAACTAGTTTTGTTCTGTAAGAACAAAGTAAACAGACGAGTGTAACTTTATTTTTGTTTTGTACGAGTTGTGCCACTGGGTCTAAAGTTCAGCTATCGCTGTAATATTTATTTTTCTTATATATGTCATGACGACGATGTTGAGGTGCTCCTACGATTAATTAATTGTAATGTTTTTAATTTAAATTAATTGTCTCATCCCTAGTGTATAGTACAGATACATTTAATATCTTAATTTTTTTTTTTTTGTTAATTTAAACCAATAGCAACAGAGCCGTAATAATGGAGTTCTTGGTAACCAGGAGAGGCTCGTTCCCTCATATAGACTGATGCATATATGTCACAGCATGCAGTCTGGAATTTTGTAGCCAATCATCTGAAACAAAAGCGGCTTCTGAAGGCTTCTAATTTGTCATAATTAAAGAAATTATATTGGTATAACTTAGCCAAGCCACACACGTCAAGGCTGCCACTATAATAACAAAAGCTAGACGTTGCACAACCAGATGCTGCGCAGATGTTGGACAGCTTGCCGTCACACACTGCTCACGGCCTTCAGTAACATAAATCTTTACTTTTTTCCTTCTTTAGTCTCCAAGTACTTGGGTCAAAGTCAAGCTGTGAAGTGCTGCTGAGTTTTCTATCTTTCAGCATTTGTGGGACTTTAATTTGAGTTCTGTACATAAAGCTGATTATCTGATTCTTACAAAACATGTATAAATCTGCTGTATATCTGAGGGTGTGGTAGGTCAGTGGTTAGGTTGTTTGGCTATCAATCGAAAGTTGTGGGTTCAAATCTCAGGTCCACTGAAGTTACCAGTGTGGATCCTTGAGCAAGACCCTTAACCTTTATTGCTCCAGGGATGCTGTATGTGAACCTGTGTTCTGACTCCAAACAAGTCTCATGGATCCATTGAAATTGAATATTTAGGCCGAAATGGACACCGGATCTGCTGCGCTGTACGTGGTGTGAATACTGACTCCTTCATAATATTTTGGCATCATGTTCCTAATCTGTTGATTTTTTTCCCCCCCATAATGAATAGCGAACATGATTCATTCCAGAAGGTGATTGATTATTGGATGATAATAAACTTCTAGATGCCAATTTCGCCATTTAGAATCATGAAAAAGTCCTGATGGGGGTCTTCCAGTTCTGGCTAAACAAACTGCTGAAATGCAAGTTTCCTGAACTTTTCCTTTGTGAGCAGAACGCTAATCAAAACAAAGTTCCATATGGCTCACAGATGAGTGAAATATCTGGTATCCTCTTTAATCTAAAACTCTCGACTCCACCCACAATAATAGGAGCCTGGTGTTCTGAGTCTGCATTAATAAAGCGTGGACTTTGAGGTCCAGACTTCTTATAGATCAGTTACCAACACGGCTGGTTCCAAGTCCACCAAAACTGACTACAAACAGAACCGAGAATATTGAAGTTACTATGACAACTCCTACTGAAACTCCAGAAAAAACCTACATTATATCGTCTCCATTTATTATATACAGTAGATGGACTTTTGCAAACTATATTTCGTCTGTTTCTTACTTACTTTGTAGGTTCCCTTTATACTGTGATCAGGGTGGAAATAGGGAGGTGTAGTTAGTATTGGTTGGGAGTGTTTATCCTCGAGTACACCTACTACAATAATTACTCCTATGCTAGCTACGCCCACCACTGTCAATACTCATGCTGCTATTACTACCACATATTCATGTATTACAGATGTTTAATACTGCCACCATCATTCATTCATTCATTTTCTTCCGCTTTATCCTATATTAGGGTCGCGGGGGGTTCCCCATGCCCATCCAGGGGAGAACGTTTCGGGCGCTGGGCAGATACACCCAGGACAGGGCGGCAATCTATCGCTGGGCATGCCACCATCATAAATACCATTTTAATAACCACTGCCACTACTCCACACACTGCTATTATTATAACCACCTCCGCCATCACTAGTAGCCCTGGCATTGTGACCACCGCTACAGATACTACCATTACCATTGTAATTACTCCCAGCAGCATTACTACAAAGACTGTAACATCACTATGTGACCCCTGTTTGTGTTTGTGTTTTTCAGACTGTCATAGGTCCTGTCTCACCTGTTCTGGCCCCCACCCCTCCTCCTGCCTCAGCTGCACACCAAATAGAAGGAAAGCTCTTAATGGCCACTGTGTTTCCTATAGCAACTGCTCTTCCAACATGTTCGAGGATGAAGGTGGGCAGTGCAAACCATGCCACACCAGCTGCAGCCGATGTTCAGGAGCGAGTGAAAGTCAGTGCATTGGCTGTCATCCTGCACATTACCTTTACAGTAGGTCCAAATTTTATATATATAATACACCTACCTTACACTGATTATTCACCTCCTGGAGATGGACTTTGTAGTTCTAAGATTACAGACTGTAGTCCATCTGTTTCTCTACATGCTTTGTTATTCACCCAAATAATTCCTGCTGTGTGGGGGTCCTGATAGTTTAAGTGGGATTAACAAAGAATATAAAGAAACCATACTTTAAGAAACCAAATGTAAAGGAAATGTACTACAGTCTGTAATTGTAGAACTACAATTTACATCTAGGTGGCATGGTGGCTTAGTGGTTAGCACGTTCTCCTCTCAGCGCTAGGGATTCCCGGTTCGAATCCCAATCTAGGTGAAGTTTCCATGTTCTCCCCGTGTCTGTGTGGGTTTCCTCCAGGTTCTCAGGTTTCCTCCCCCAGTCCAAAAACATGGATCAAGTTAATTGAGTTCTCTAAATTGCCCCATATAGAGTGTGTCTGTGTGAGTGAGTGTGTACCCAGCGATGGATTGGCGCCCTGTCCTGGGTGTATCTGCCCAGCGCCCGAGACGTTCTCCCCTGGATGGGCATGGGGAACCCCACCGCGACCCTAATAGAGGATAAAGCGGGAGATAATGAATGAATGAATGAATGAATGAATTTACATCTCTATGGTAAGTAGAATTAATAAAATGGACTACAGGTGTAGCTCATACAGAGGTCATTGAGTGTAGCAGTATACAGCCACCACATGTAGTTAGGATAAGACCCTCATCGTATTATCTTTTGCTTAATTCTCTGCTAGGGTAATGCCCCATGCCCATCCAGGGAGAATGTTTCAGGTACTGGGCAGATACTTCAATCCATCACTGGGCACACACTCACTCACACAGGCACACACACTCTTGAATTTAGAGCATTCATAAATGTTTTTGGACTGAGGAAACCGTGGGGATAATTGCAGACTCCACGGTTTTTCTAACCCTGATGCTCAGTCTAAAGATGGACGTGGGCAGTGTTGCTCTTGAATAGAATTTGTGGGATAATTGTTTAAGTTTTTTGTGTGTTTTGTGGCTCTGAAGTTGGTGTTCCTCAGACTTTACTCTTATGAGCACTGGGATAGGCTACAGTTACTGTACACTCTGATTACGATAAACAGCGTAGAAATAGGGGTGGCACGGTGGTGTAGTGGTGGGCACGTTCGTCTCTCAGATCCGGGTTCGAATCCTGATCTGGGAGGAGTTTTGATGTTCTCCCCAAGTCCGCGTGGGTTTTCTCCAGGTTCCTCCCACATTTCAAAAACATGGATTCAAGGTAAATTGGCTGCATCAATTGCCCCTATCTGAGTAAGTATGTGTCAGCGATGAATCGGTGCCCTGTCCTGGGTGTATCAGCCCAGCACCCGAAACTGGATGTGAATAGAACCCCCCCCCCCCGTGACCCTAGTGGGAGATTATGGATGGATGAATAGTCAGGTGTCATGAATTCTGTAATCTGGAGGGACGAGTTATGGCTGAAGTGAACACTGCCTTCTCTTTAAACAGATCACAGGTGTGTGTCCATGTGTCCGGAGGGCTACTACAAGAACGAGATAGATCAGGAATGTACCAGATGCCACTTGACGTGTGCTACGTGTCGTGGACATCACAGTATCGACTGTCTGACTTGCAAAGTGGGCCTTTTCAACATGGAGAACAGCTGTGTGTCGACATGTCCTTCCAGGTATCTGGCTTTATTAACAGTCTGAAATGAAATGTCTTTACGAAATGGTTTATGTAAGAAATTTTGCCTCAGGGAAGAAACGAAAATCCATATTCTTTGTGAAATTGCTTCTTTTCTTGTCATGACAAGCATTTGGTATACAGCCGTCGCTAGAGGGCAGCACACGCTAAAGCTACACGTCTCCACGTCCCTGTGTTATGAACGTTATTCAAAACCAAGAGCCAAATCTTTATTCTGACATGAATTTTTGATTAAACGAACAATGTTTACTATTAATGTGTTTAGCAATTTCGTTCAGGTATTTATTTTAGAACTAACCCTACACTAATGAGCTATTCTCCCTTCTAAAATGTAAACATATAGAGCGCTAAGCAGAACAAAGACAAAATAAATTCCTTAAAGTTTATAAATAGGAAAGGTTTTAGTCCTAAAAGTCGAATTACTGAGTTTTAGCATTTTAAACAGTTAATAAACAGCCAAGATGTTAAAATGGCTGTTAAAGCTGTTAAAGCAATCCCACTTCCAGTATTAAATTAATTCAATCGATGTAGAACAACATCATCATTTTTATTTATTTTTATTATTTAAAAAAAAATATATATATATATAAGGCGGCACGGTGGCTTAGTGTTTAGCATGTTCTCCTCTCAGCGCTAGGGATTCCCGGTTCGAATCCCCATCTGGGTGGAGTTTCCCTGTTCTCCCCGTGTCTGCGTGGGTTTCCTCCGGGTTCTCCGGTTTCCTCCTACAGTCCAAAAACATGTATCAAGTCAATTGAATTCTCAAAAATTGACCCATATAGAGTGTGTTTGTGTGAGTGAGTGTGTGCCCAGCAATGGATTGGCGTCCTGTCCTGGGTGTATCTGCCCAGCGCCCGAGACGTTCTCCCCTGGATGGGCATGGGGAACCCCACCGCGACCCTAATTGAGGATAAAGCGGGAGATAATGAATGAATGAATGAATGAATGAATGAATGAATTAAAAATATATATATTTATTTTTTATTTATTATTACTTTCACACCTCTTCTTAACATTAAAACAATGTTTAAAAACATTATAGGATTTTAAGAATTAAATTACTATTCCTGCTTCATGACATTTGTGAACATCCAAAGTAAAAAAAATAAATAAAAATAAAAAATAAATAAAAATAAAAACTATAACATAGAGCTGCCCCCACTGTCCTTAATTATGGGTATGGTAAAGTTATGTTTCTTAAAAATTCTAATGCCATGTGACAAAAGAATTTATGGTCAGTTAAGACCAAAATTAAAATGTATATCAAGTTTGGCGAAAACTAAATACAGCTCACCACCATAAAATACACCAGACCTTAAGTAACGCCGTGGTGACCGCATTACCACATTGGGTTCTTTATTATTCGGCAGGTTCCTGGCAGTTAATTAAGATTCAAAATAAAACACTGTGTTCATATTCTGCAATAACAATGGCATTAAATACACAATCAAACAAAAAAAAAACGTGTTCTAACGATACGAATGTTGTTAAACAAATCAACACAAAGCCCTGACAATGAATACAACAGAAAATATGTGAATAATTGAAGTTGGCGTTGCATTGTCACGCACTTAATTGAGACGGAATGTCAAGACTTCTGACTTTGCATAAATACTTCTGACTTTGTCTGTGGAAATCCCAGGTGACCGCGCTAACAAGAAGTGAACACACCATGTGCTTTTGCTCACTACAGGCGGTAAAGGATTCATCGCTATGGCCTTTTGTACGTTGTCCCTGCAGATTTTATGCCAACACTGACAATCGGACGTGTGAACCCTGTGACCTCTCGTGCGGCGAATGCTCGGGGGCTGGCAACACGAACTGCGTGGGCTGTAGAGAGGGTTATCACCTGTGGAAGGAGAAAGGAATGTGCATACACATGTGCCCGTCCAACTCTTATCTCGATACTTGGACAAACGTGTGCCGAGCGTGTCATCCATCCTGCAAAACTTGTTCAAGTTAGTTGTTTGAGTTTTGAGTTCACTGCATTAAAATCGTTACCTGATCTAACTTCTAATTAAATGACTTTGCAGACGAAGGACCGCTGCAATGTACTACATGCTTCGAAGGCTACAGATATTTAGGAGGAATTTGCTCATCTGCATGTCCTATCGGAGAGTACGCCATCTCCATGGTAATACAGTCCTCTATTCAGTGTTCTATATATTCATTTAAATTTATGTAATTAAGCCTGAATAAATTATTTGGGGCGGCACAGTGGCTTAGTGGTTAGCATGGAGTTTCCATGTTCTCCCCGTGTCTGTGTGGGTTTCCTCCGGGTTCTCCGGTTTCCTCCCACAGTCCAAAAACATGGATGAAGTCCATTGAGTTCTCCAAATTACCCCATATAGAGTGTGTATGCGTGCATGTGTGTGTGAGTGAATGTGTGCCCAGCGATAGATTGGTGGCCTGTCCTGGGTGTATCTGTCCAGCGCCCGAAACGTTCTCCCCTGGATGGGCATGGGGAACCCCCCCGCGACCCTAATAGAGGATAAAGCGGAAGATAATGAATGGATGAATGAATGAATAAATAAATAATTTGGGGTGATTAGATCACAGTGTGCCCAGCGATAGATTGGCGTCCTGTCCTGGGTGTATCTGCCCAGCGCCCGAAACGTTCTCCCCTGGATGGGCATGGGGAACCCCACCGCGACCCTAATAGAGGCTAAAGCGGAAGATAATGAATGAATGGATGAATGAATGAATAAATAAATAATTTGGGGTGATTAGATCACAGTGTGCCCAGCGATAGATTGGCGTCCTGTCCTGGGTGTATCTGCCCAGCGCCCGAAACGTTCTCCCCTGGATGGGCATGGGGAACCCCACCGCGACCCTAATAGAGGCTAAAGCGGAAGATAATGAATGAATGAATGAATGAATGAATAAATAAATAATTTGGGGTGATTAGATCACAATGTGCCCAGCAATAGATTGGCGCTCTGTCCTAGGTCTATCTGCCCAGCGCCCGAAACGTTCTCCCCTGGATGGGCATGGGGAACCCCCCCCATGACCCTAATATAGGATGAAGCGGAAGGTAATGAATGAATGAATGAATAGATCACAGTGATCTCATGCGATAAGCTATACAGACATCAGTCTCTTTCTCTCTTGTGCTGTTCTCAGTCTTACCAAAGGCACTACAGAGACCCGTCTACAGAGGCAAAGGTGGAGGAATAGGTTCCACTATTTCTATTAGTTTCTCATGCATTGAAATGCTTGCTACCTGTCTGAGCTTTATATATGCAGAAGGGTGACATGTTTGCATTCTCTGATCTGTGTGGTTTCCTTCAGGGGCTCACATTTCAAACATGCTGGGTGAACTGGAAATACTAAATACCAAACTGCTGTGGGTGGGAACCTGTGCGTTAAAGAGTTTTTGTGTCCTCCTTGCGATAGATGGACGACCTGCGCAGGGTTACTTCCCGCCATTGGCCAGTAGACAGTGACGTCACCTTTAGCTGACGCATGGCCTTGTTTTACTGCATATGTGGCCCACATCTATCTGAGAGCCCTATTAATTATTAATTTATGCTATATTAAAAAGTTCTCTTGTACCCTAAATGAAAAACAACCAAAAACTATTTTATAAGCGAAGGGGCTATTATTACCAGGGGTAGAAAGGCATCTTTATATTCATTCATTCATCCATTATCTTCCGCTTTATCCTATATTAGGGTTGTGGGGGGGTTCCCCATGCCCATCCAGGGGAGAACGTTTCAGTCGCTGGGCAGATACACCCAGGACAGGACGCCGATCCATCACTGGGCACACACTCACACACAAACACACTCTATGTGGGGCAATTTGGAGAACTCAATTGACTTGATCCATGTTTTTGGACTGTGGGAGGAAACCGGAGAACCCGGAGGAAACCCACGCAGACACGGGGAGAACATGGAAACTCCACCCAAATGGGGATTCGAACCGGGAATCCCTAGTGCTGAGAGGAGAACATGCTAACCACTAAGCCACCGTGCCGCCCTCATCTTTATATTATTTTCCTTTATTTTCATATGGAGTTTTAAATGTGTAACTGTGTAACTTACTGTGCTCATTATTATATACAGAGTCCTGAGATTCAGTGTGTACCATGTGACCCGTCCTGTGCCGAGTGTAAAGGCCCAGGTTCCACTGACTGCATCAGCTGTCATGTACTAGAGCGACTTACAGCTGATGGGAGGTGTTTAACCTGCTGTGGGGAAGGCAAACCCATGGACTCATCCCCAATACCCTGGGAGTGTTGCCAGTGCCACAATGGTGTGTTTTTATTATTTTTTTATTCTCTTGTAGCAGATTTGGTTGTATGGTGTTTATGCTGTATTCAGGTGCTTGATGGCAGGTTGTATTAATTATACGATTAAGTAGGAGCATGAAATGTAGATACACCTCCTTATTTCTACCCATATTGTTTATTTCATCAGTTCAATGTCAATAGAGATGGACTTTCTACAGTTCTACAGTTACAGCATGTAGTCCATCTAGTTTTTACATACCTTTTAGACCCTTTTATTTTTGTTCCGTTTGAGTTGCCCCACTTGGTCTAAAGTTCTGACTAAGTGTTTTTCCTATCAATTTTTTCAATGACAATGTTACGTTGCTTTTACGATTCATTAAATGTAACATCCATCCATCCATCCATTATCTTCCGCCTAATCCTCTATTAGGGTCGCGCGGGGGGAGGGGGGGTTCCCTATTCCCTATTCCCTATTCCCTATTCCCAATTCCCATCCAGGGGAGAACGTCTCGGGCGCTGGGCAGATAAACCGAGGATAGGGCACCAATCTATCGCTGGGCACACACTCACTAACAGAGACACACTATGTGGGGCAATTTGGAGAATTCTATTGACTTGATCCATGTTTTTGGACTGTGGGAGGAAACCGGAGAACCCAGGGGGAATCCCACGCGGACACGGGGAGAACATGGAAACTCCACCCAGATTGGGATTCGAACCGGGAATCCCACCGTGCCGCTAACTGTAACATTTTTAATCATAATTAAATGTAAGAATAATTCATTGTCTCATCCTGAACCACTGTCCGCTTGCAGCACGGTCCTCCCAAACCACTGTGAATGTTTAACTTTCTTACACATTTTAAGTGTAATTCCATCTTTATGTGGTTCCTTGCAGCGTCTGTAAACGAGTGTGTTCCAGGCTTCAACTTCAAATTCCGCAGTAAGGAGGAGGTGCCAGCTGCTAACGCTGGCCTCGTTTCGGTGATTGTAATATTCCTGCTGATGGGCGTCGGGGTCCTGGTGTTCCTGTTCATGCACTGGCGGCCGAAACTGGCGTCGTTGTATCCGGTCAAACCGAAAAGCTACGTCAGACTCAACAAAGAGCCGGCTTTCACCACCAACACTCTGCGCGACAGCATTCAGACGGAGTACTGCGACAAGGACGAGGACGAACAGGACGAAGACGACGAGGACGACATCGTGTACATGGGACAGGATGGAGTGGTGTATCACAAGTTTAGGTACGGCCTATTGGATCAGGAAGAGGACGATGCGGAGATGGAGTATGATGACGACCTGATTTACGCCGTGAGAAGCCCATGATTTTGGGGTGGTGGTTGAGGTGAGAGTTCACACATTCTGAACTGGAAACGTTTACACGTTTTAGGTTGCGATTCAACTTATTAACGGAAAAGAAAACTAATTTATGTTTTTTTTTTTTATGGGGTGGAAGGTGGTTTCGTGGTTTAGGAGTTCCCATGTTCTCTCCGTGTCCGCGTGGATTTTTTTTTTCCCAGGTTCTCCGGATCCTGTATGTTTTCATTAGTGGATGTGTTAACATGCCGACTTAATGATGGGCGAGGCTGGTTTACAAGACTTCTTAAACCCGAGGCACAAGGCATGAGTGTGTCTTAATTTTGGTTGACCAAATTCTAATTAGTAATGCTGTGGTGTCTTTATATTTGAGGTGTAGTCTTGTACATTTGAGTGTTTTTGTGTGTGTTATTGATCATGTTTTTGTTTCTGTGCTTCATTAAAAATGATTTATTTCAGCTCATTTGTCCAGAAGCTGCCTTCCTACACACACATAACCATGGCATCACAAGATAGTGGGGGGTCACTATCACCCTGAGATGATCCACCACCTAAATAATACCTGCTGATTATTGGAGAACAGAGTAAAGTGGACTAACGAAGTCTGTAGAGAAACAGATGGACTATAGAAAGTAAAGAACGAACTACAAAGTCCATCTATATGATAAGTGAAGCTCATTAAATGGGCAGTTGGTGTAGAAACCAGAAGGTGGAGGGTGGAGGCTCGCATCCAAAGTCCAATAAAGTTGTCAATGTGAAAAGTTAAGCAACGTAACCCAAAATTCTCATTGCTCCATGGTTGACCATGTGCTTTGACTCCACCTATCAGGTTGTGATTTGCGCAGTAGTTTGTGAAAGTTCAACCTCAAGAAGGTCCTGGGTTCGACCCCCGGTTGGGGTGAAGATCTGTCCCAACCCTGTTCGTAGTAAGCGGTTTTAAACTGAATGTATAAATACAAATGAATGTGTTTTGACTTCTATGAATGAGAACCTGCATTATTTCTGCTACAGGAGCCGCTGGTGGAGTCGGATTCCACCGTCTAGTCTTCCCATGTATATCAGAGTCCACCACCAGTTCGTCAGGTCGGTCTTCATGGAGTCATTTTTTTAGATTCTAACTGTAAAGAAATACCAGAATCTTCTGTTTGCTTCTTTAATCCAGTTATCTGACTGTCTCATCTGGAACTTGCCAGTCTCCTTCCCTCCTGCCAGGTTGTAAGTGTCATAATGTGCTTTGCGTATTTCCTGATGGAAACATGACAAACCCTTTCGGTCAGCATTTTGGCTGTGTAGCCCGCAGTATGATCAAACTCATCCTGTTTTTCAGGATTTGACAGTTTTATTGTTCTGCATTTAATAATGGTAATGTTATTGGTATCGTGAGTGATTGAGGGAACTGCTGTTATCTTGCTCCAGGAGAGTTAAAAACACTTGTGGAAAAGCAGGTTAAACTTTAAAGATGATTTATTGTGATGATTTATATGTTTTGGTAATTTGCTCACAATGATGCACAACTCTGAGTTTTATTGCTTTTATAAAATGGTTACAAACACTATTATAAAAAACAAGGTTAGATTCATAAATGCATTTATGAAAAAAACAAAATTCATTCATTCATTCATCATCTCCCGCTTTATCCTCTATTAGGGTCGCGGTGGGGTTCCCCATGCCCATCCAGGAGAGAACGTCTCGGGCACTGGGCAGATACACCCAGGACAGGGCGCCAATCCATCGCTGGGCACACACTCACTCACACAGACACACTCTATATGGGGCAATTTTGAGAATTCAATTGACTTGATCCATGTTTTTGGACTGTGGGAGGAAACCGGAGAACCTGGAGGAAACCCACGCCGACACGGGGAGAACATGGAAACTCCACCCAGATGGGGATTTGAACCGGGAATCCCTAGCGCTGAGAGGAGAACGTGCTAACCACTAAGCCACCGTGCCGCCGAAAACAAAATAAAAATTAATTTACTAAAAAATAATAATAAACTGCTCTTCTGCGACATAATTTATTCCAGTTTTTAAAGTGAACGTTGATCACTGAGTAACAGGATACCGTTTCTCGAACAAAAAAAAATGTGATCTAGGGGCTTAAGTTTGGATCTGATTTGTATGTTGCCCTGAAATCAAAGTAAGAATCAGGATGAGAAGGATTTGCTAATGAACTGTTTTCTGCATTTGAGTGTGAACAGTCAAACCTGACATACGAGGGCAGGTGGTATTATGTAGTAAACTCAGTTCTTAGTACCACACAAACATTCACACCCGCAGGACACCTCTGCTCTGTTTTGGACACCTCCAAGAACATGGACTCAGCCTTATTCATAAATTCGCACTCACATATGTTATGCTTTGGCGAGCAGAACGTTCCGCTGTACAGGTCCAATCATGTTTCACATTTATCCCACTGGAATTACATTCAGTCGGCAGATTCACTATTAAGCCACAAGTGTCTACAAAGCAACTGGTTAATTGAGGATGCTGACAAAATACTTTAGTTGTAGCTATGAAATCGAATAAGCGTATTTGGTGCAGTTTTTATGAAGTGCATTATAAAATGATTCAGACGCTGATGTGGTAGATTATTTCGATGGGGTGGAGGTCAGGACTGTGTGGACCATTCAATTTCATCCACACCTTCTACTACAACAGTGTCCTTATGGACCTGGTTTAATGCACTATTCCCAGTCAAGTTTTTCCAGACCAAACTCACCAAACACCGGTCCAAACACAGTTTTGGGTGAGCCATTCAAATACCTCCACACCATCTGCACCCAGTCATGCCTTTATGGAGTCCCGATATGGTTGTGTGTGGGTCAGTCAGGTGCTTTCATTTGGTGTAAAAAAAAAAAAAGAACTCGACTGGCTCACACAATGCCCTGATCCCAACCACACTAACCACAATTGGGATGAATCAGAATGTAGACTGTGAACCAGACTCTGGCCTTTATCTGATCTGCTCTCTCGAATCAAAGAGCAAAAACTCCCACAGAAGCAGCCTATTTTTGTCTTTAGTCAAACACACCACAAATCATTTATTTTGCAGTTCTGGATGTTCTAACCACCTCTATTATTGTGTAACATTCTCTGTGTCTTCAAGAAGTCACTGTAGGTGAATCTGGGCCCAGACAATTCCCATATTTTTGTTATCTTTACTGCCACTCCTATTAAACCTGCAGCACAGTCATCTTTTCTCAAGACTTGGGTAATTTCTTTCTGCCAGATGTCTTCCTGCCACAGTTTCCACCCATTCACCAGTCCCAACTCCAGGTTAATGGTGTAGGAAAGTATACCTACAGACAGTTAGGCAGAAAAACCTTTACATTTTATAACGGCCTGTCCGGGATTCTCAGTTAATTGACATTTTGTTTGCTATCATGACAGCAGTGTGCAATATTATCCTCATACTGAGCTAAAGGGTTCCAAATGTTGGACACGTAAAGGGAATAGTTTTCAAAACTTTAATGACATTACATTATTAAATGACAGCTTCCTGAAAATGACTCAATTCCCCAATTCACATTAATGTATAAACTGATTATATATTATTATATAATATATATTTATATAATGTATAATATAATATATAATATAATATATATTATATTATATCCCGGTGGCACGGTGGCTTAGTGGTTAGCACGTTCGCCTCTCAGCGCTAGGGATTCCCGGTTTGAATCCCCATCTGGGTGGAGTTTCCATGTTCTCCCCGTGTCTGCGTGGGTTTCCTCCGGGTTCTCCGGTTTCCTCCCACAGTCCAAAAACATGGATCAAGTTAATTGAATTCTCAAAATTGCCCCATATAGAGTGTGTCTGTGTGAGTGAGTGTGTGCCCAGTGATGGATTGGCGCCCTGTCCTGGGTGTATCTGCCCAGCGCCCGAGACGTTCTCCCCTGGATGGGCATGGGGAACCCCACCGCGACCCTAATAGAGGATAAAGCGGGAGATAATGAATGAATATTATATCCCATTTTAAAGACTATTCAACTGTCACTAAACAGGCACAGTGGATGGGTTCCACAAAGATTTAAAGCACAAAATATTTCCTCCCACAGCCCAAAACATGGATTCAAGGTGAATTGGCTGCTCTAAAGTGCCCCCCTTGTCCCTGGTATAGAATTAAGAGGAAGATATGTTGAGACGGGGTGGCACGGTGGCTTAGTGTTTAGCACCTCTCAGCGCTAGGGATTCCCGGTTCGAATCCCCATCTGGGTGGAGTTTCCATGCTCTCCCCGTGGCCGCGTGGGTTTCCTCCGGGTTCTCCGGTTTCCTCCCACAGTCCAAAAACATGGCTCAAGTCCAAATTGCCCCATATAGAGTGTGTGTGTGTGTGTGTGTGAGTAAGTGTGTGCCCAGCGATAGATTGGCGCCCCGTCCTGGGTGTATCTGCCCAGCGCCCGAAACGTTCTCCCCTGGATGGGCATGGGGAACGCCCCCACAACCCTAATAGAGGATAAAGCGGAAGATAATGGATGGATGGATGTGTTGAGAATTATCTTCATACAGGAAACACACTATTTTCATACTGAGGAGAAATGCATTCTTTTTACATGAATCGACCTTTTGTGCAACCTTTTGGGGAAGTGTTTTAAATAAGCAGAATGTTCTCAGTCTGGTTTTTCTCCATGTGTCTTTCAGATGAAGGATGATGAATGATTGATGATGAATGATTGATGATTAAAGGGATTTGAACGTGTAAAGTTGTTTTAATACGATGCTCGCTCATCAAACGTGTTTTACTTATAATTACTATTATAATCACGTCGAATTCTGTGTTCTCTCCTTAAAAACACGAGAACATGAAGGTTCTAGTTTTAACGGTGTATCGTACTGCTTCAAACTAGAGCTGTGCAGATCGATACAAATATCGATAATATCGATACCAACGCTGGTATTGGTATTGAACAATACTTGCGTAAAAATATCGATACTCAAGTTTTTTGTGTGTGAAAATTCCTTTTTTATTGTTTTGCCTAAGAACAATTCTATTTGAAAAAAAGAAACAAAGAAAGAAAAAGCTGTCTAGTGAGGGGAGCATTTTTACTTTATATTTGTATTGTCATTTCTCCTTTTGTACCTCAAAAATATATATTTTCCTCACGTTAAAGCAAACTTTGTTTTATTACTGTTCCATTGTTTCTAAACAAAGATGTTGATTGGGATACATTATTTTGTTTTCACCTACAATGTTTGGCGAAATTCTATACTAGGAGCTTAAATATTAAAAAGTATCGGTATCGGTATCGAATATCGCGATATTGGCCCTGTATTTACTTGGTATCGGATCGATACCAAAATTCTTGGTATCGCACAGCTCTACTTCAAACACATCTGATTTGGATTCGACTCACACGATTCACTGCACCAGTTAACGGGAGTCGATTCACAATTGGCGAAAGACTCCTCAGAGTTGATGCGAAGGCGTCACCTCGCAGCCGCGCGATGTTGTTTAAAAGACGACTGTTACAAAAAGAAAAGAGGCTTTAAAGTTGGTTTCAAAGGGCGGTTTATACTTTTAAAGGCTCACACCGCGCTCGTCTCATCTGCGGTGAGTAACCGACTCCGCTGAGTTTGAGAATTTCGGCGTGTACGGCAAACTGTTACCCTTATGTATTGCGCTTTTATTGCACTTTATCGTCGTATTTTCAGCTTTCGACTTCAATCAAACACTTTTTTTTAAACACGTGGTAATTGTTATAAAACTAGTATTTCATCCAGAACTTTACACTTTGATCTGTAATAAACGAAATGACTCTGTACGTCCACAGCAGACTGGGGTGCGGTAGTGTTTGAATGTCGTTCAGTCAAATGTCCTTGAATTAGAGGATTATACACCAAAAAATAACACTTTACATTTACATTTAGTCATTCAGCAGACGCTTTTAGATTCTTTTATCCAAAGCGACTCACAAATGAGAACATTACAAGTCAGAAGTTATGCAGAAAACCAACTATACTGTAAATTCATCAAACCTGATTGATGCTGCCCCCCCCCCTTTTTATTACAACAGGTATTTGTTGTAATAATAGTAATAATAATAATAATAATAATGATGACGTCGAATTCTGTGTTCTCTCCTTAAAAACATGAAAACATTTTTAAAGCAGGTTCGCAATCCACTTTAACTCATCCAGCCATTATCTCCCGCTTTATCCTCTATTAGGGTCGCGGTGGGGTTCCCCATGCCCATCCAGGGGAGAACGTCTCGGGCGCTGGGCAGATAGACCCAGGACAGGGCGCCAATCCATCGCTGGGCACACACTCACTCACACAGACACACTCTATATGGGGCAATTTTGAGAATTCAATTGACTTGATCCATGTTTTTGGACTGTGGGAGGAAACCGGAGAACCCGGAGGAAACCCACGCAGACACGGGGAGAACATGGAAACTCCACCCAGATGGGGATTCGAACCGGGAATCCCTAGTGCTGAGAGGAGAACATGCTAACCACTAAGCCACCGTGCCGCCTGCAATCCACTTTAATTTCCCCAAATAGACTTCAAAGATCTAGAACCAGAACCAGAAAGGCTTAATGTACTGTTGTGTGTGTAATGTTTTTGTTGACAGTGATGTCGTTCAGGAGTACAGAGTTTTAAGCTTTTTGCTTATCGATGAATCACTTTAAATATTTTTTTTTTTTAAGCAACATTTTATTCAAGTTCCTAAAACAGCAGTAGGTTTTCAAAGTGAAGTGAACTTCTCTACTGTGCTGTATACAGAGGAATTGTCCTCCACATTTAACACACACCAATAGAGTACACAAAAAGCCAATAGAGCTGGTATGGGATGGCTGAGCATCAGTCAAATGCAGAGTTCTAAATCAAATATAAAGCCTTAATCATGCAAGATAGGCATCCGGCCACAATGCAGTGCGGCTGCCAAACCACGAGGTGATGGGGTTTAAAGGTACGAAGCCGCTTACTCAGAAATGTTCTGAAACAGTCAGTTTTAAAGACCTGTTCAGGTAGTTGTGGTTTTCACTTCAGATGTTTCCTAATCCGTACAGTGTACTGCCATTTATTCAGTTCTGTTTGGCGTTCAATGAAAGAGGATGTTGCCTCTTATTTGCATGTATTCAAAAGGCTCCATATCAAGTGTGGATGTAATGTGTGTGATCACATTAATATCACGGTATTTGTTTGCAATGTGCTTGCATCAAATATTCACCCAACACACAAAAATCAACAAAGCGTCTCGGTTGCTGGAGGAGTGTAGTCACAAATACATTCGAACTAACCACAAGAGACGAATAGTTTCCTGTGTAAATGGCAGACACGCAGCGATAAACCGGTTAGAGAAATTCTGCTCTACAAGTAAAGCTGGTATTATGAGGTGGTGTAGAATCATTGTGCAGAATCGAGTTTTAGTTTCCAAATTCTGAGACTTATGAACAGTAAGAGTTATAGGTTTTAAGGTTTAAAATGAGTGGAAAAGCAATTCTTGAGTAACAACTGAACCGTCATCTCTACAGAGCACCGGGGTCTTGTTAAGTAGCCAGCAGTCCAAGCTGAATTTTCAATAGGAAAAGTGGATAAGGTTTTCATATTAAGCCCTTTGCTTTTGTAAATATATACTGTACAAGTCAAAAGTTTGAACACACCTTCTTCTTGCTCCATTATCTATTTCCTCCTTACCATATGTATGGACTTTGTAGTTTTACAATTACAGACTGTCCATCTGTTTTCTTGTTTTTGTTAGTCCCCTGTTGGTTCTCTGTTCTCAGTTGGTCAGGAGCATTACAGAACAGGTATCATTTGGGTGGTGGATTGTTTGTCAGTTCTGCAGTGACACTGAGGCAGTGAGGAGGCTGTAGTGCAGCAGTGCTGCTTTATTTAAACACCTCAATAACCCAAACTCATTTCCTGTATTACACTTAGGTTTCAGCGCAGTAAGTAATGAACATGGCAACGTCAGCATGATGGAAAAGCGTTGCCATGGCGAATGGTAACCCTCAATACTGGCTGATCATTGCTGGACACTAATATTAGATTATGCAGAAGTGGGACATGGCTCGAGCTGTAAAACACGAGTTATAATAGTGAAAAAAAAAAAAAAATAGGAAGAATATGTAGTATCACTGGACACTTTTGCTTCCCTAAGAATGTGTGGTAGACATTGGACACGTTTTGCAAGCAAAACATGTCCACTACATATTCTTCCTGTTTTATTTTATTTTTTTCACTTTTATATCTCGAGTCACATTATTTAAGCTATTTTCCGTCAAAAGATAAATAAGACAACTGGCTGTTAACAGTCTGGTACAGAGCTGAATCTTTTATCTTGTGCATCTAGAGTATTTGGATTAAATATCATGTCTATTGTTCATTCAGGTTTCAAGCTCCAGGCTCCAATTATATTATGTAACACTAAAAAAGTTCCTATAAAAGTTCCTGGAATAAATGTGTTCTTCCGTTATAGAAAATGAAATGATTTAACATTACGATGACGTAATTTTCGTCGTTCTGGCGAATTAATCTGAATTTTTTTGGGGCAGCATCTTTGAATGAGACAGATCAGTGTATCTCACCACCGAACATATTAATTAGTATTGTTCTGCTGAAACAGTCTATATCTTATCCCCCACCAAGTTAACCAAGGCTGCCAGAACGTTGCCATGTCCGTTGCTAAATACTTTATTATGGTATCAGTGTAATTAAGTGCATTGATGCGGAATGATGCAGAAAGTCAGTGAAGTATATAAGCTCTGCGGTTTGCTGACTCTGTACTACAGGTTATAATTACCTCCCCAGTAAGAGAACCTATTGACGCTAATAGCTGTATAACAAAGGGGGAGTTGAATTTTTAATTTGAGTGATTAAACAAGCACGCTCTTATCCCTTAACATAGATCTTAACATAAGCAATCAATTCCAACAGCATAATGTAGATGATCATGACAAAACCTGTGTTCTGTTTTTTTAATGTTGGTGAGATTTATATATATATATATATATATTTTTTTTTTTTAAATTAAATTTTACAATTCTGAAAACTTTTCTACAAGAATGAATGTGGAGTTTTACAAACTGGTCTAACTCCATTAGTTTAGTTTAGCTAAAGCCAAGAAATTTGAGACCAAATGAATGAAAACTGCAACATTTTGTACTTATATACAGTATATTTGTAATAAATCACTTACAGTTATACACATTTAAGTAATAAAATTAGGCTTCAAATTAAAGAACCGTAAATTACAAATCAGTGGCACATGGTTTCATCAAATCTTTCATACACATTCTGTAGATCTTAGGATGGGGTTCCATCTTACACCCTGCACAAGGCATGTCATTGCTATCTTGCACCTTCCGGACGTAGCTGTGGTCAGTTATGTTTCTGGTATATTACTATCTCGGTGACAAACACAGATGCAACACTGACTGAAAACAACCTAGACAGAGGTCAACAGTCAGACGTTCATTGTTTAACCTTGTTAGGCACATCGCGCTGTCAAAATAGCAATCTGCCAAAGTCAAACCGCACCAGGCTCTTGGGGAATGGTAGGTAATGCTAATTAACTTATTGCACATTAGACACGTATGAATTATTAAGAGAATTTATTTTTGAGCTGCACAAAGTGTATTTTTCATACACTGACACAAACTAATTCAAGCTGTGCAATGGATGGCTCTACTCTACTTTGTTGGCAAACATCTCTGCATTGGTTGTGTGTGGCTTGGCTAAGGGGCGGATCTTAAGAAAAAAAAAAAAACATTTGGAGTTTGTATTGTAAACTACAGGGTGTCCAAAAAGATACTGCGCCAAAAGATTTTTAGTTAAATGTGCGAAAATAAATAAAAGGCATATAAAGCTTGAAAGTAACAGTTCAGTCTGGTGTGCTGTAAGATATACTGCACTATTGTAAATAAAACCTTTATTAAACACCCTGCAGTCATTTTTCAGACAGCCTGCTTCACATCTTTATTCGTAAACTACTTCAAAAATGACTTCATTTCATAAAATGACTTGAAAAAGTCAGTGGTAAATTGAATTATGAATTGAGGACTTAACACTTAACAATTCTCAAGGTTCCCGCTCGTGCTACTGAGTCCCTGCCTCCATTTGGTTGAAATTTGTTTAGTGTTGTAAACTGGCCAATGAAACCCCAGCACTATATCATACACTGCTTGATTTGTCCTTGACGAAACTCAACAGATTCAGAACTCTCAGGTTCAACGAAGGACTAAAAAAAAAAAAAAAGCACACTGAAAAGTGCAGGATTACGCAAGTACCTCTATGAGAATGCCGTAATGCAAAATAATCTCGAATGCATATTTAACAGCAGCTTCGATGCCCTGTTAGTAAGAAATGTGAGATCACAGCTTCTATTTAGTGACCGTTCAAGATCTGCTCAGTCGTTGTGGATAATGAGGTCCTGAAAAAGTTGTCTTCTTTTAACTTTAGGTGCTCGGGCAGGTCCAGCCTCCTCTTCGCCTCTTCAATGTCGCTGTGAATCGCTGCCTTCAGCTCATCTGCAAATTCCAAACAGGTCAGGAACAATTACTTATCTCTTCCTTATCTTCTCGTTAATTGTTTACTAGAAGGGTGGGGTTCCCTATACACATTCAGGGGAGAATGTTTTAGGTGCTGGGCAGATACACCCAGGTACAGGGCACTAATCCATCACTGGGCACACACTATGTTACTACTAAATTTTAATAGGAGCAATTGGGAGCAGCTAATTCACCTTAAATTTATGTTTTTGGCCTGTGGAAGGAAACTGGAGAACATGCCGCTCTATTAACTAAACTAAACTATTCTGATTGGTATTCGAACCTGGATCCCCAGCGCTGACAGGCAGACTTGTTGATCACCACACCATTGTGTCAGCCAACAGCAATTATTGATGATAAAAATGAATTTTAAAAAATTTCTTCCAAAAAGTATAAAACTACTCCCATGTATTTAGTCATATAGTATTATGGTGGTGCAGTATTTAATGCTCCCACCACACCGGGTTCGACTGCCGGTGGGTAACACACATCCTGTCTGTGTAGAGTCTGCATGTAGTCCTTCTACATGTGCTGGTTTTCTCTAGGCTCATGGCTTTCCTCCCATGTCTAAAGACATGCTGAGAGGCATTATTTATCCCAAGTTAAATAAGTGGATCTTCTCCACTATGGCGCCCCCTTGATGGGAACAAACTGAACAATGTTGATAAAAAGTGATTTTATGTTAGATTAATTTGCTAAACTAACTAAAGACTTCTCTACATTCTCTGTGAGTCTCCTTAACTCTGTCCCCTGATGGACAGGACCTTCAGAGTATTATTTACATGGTGGATCATGATCAACATTAATCAACAGCTAGACTGAGTATAGTTTGAAGGGTTACCGAGTGAGTTGAATCCTCTTTCTGGTCGGATGTATCCCACCATGATGACACTTAACATCTGGCCATAGAAATCTTCCTGAAACGTGTGGATCAGATGCGTTTCCTGTTACAAATGACATGACGATGCAGGTTTGAGGGGGTCAGTCTGAAGAACACACTCATAAGCCTGATCTAGAAATGTACTCGATAAGCCAAGATAGTTTTATATGCATGTAACTGAATCTGCTATTAAATTAATACTAACTTACTTATGTGCTGCAGGGTTCATTTATTTTAATTATGCTGTGTAGCGCTGTTCATTCACCATCGTCCAGCAGTCATCATCATTATGCAGTGAGTACCTGACACTTTGGTTCTGCTGCAGTATAGTGGCTCAGGACTTTATCACGGTTCTACTCACCATGGACTTCTTGGTGTTTTTGTAGTAGGGGTTCCAGCCGATGCTCATCACCATCTTGTGGATGTCGCCGCTATCCACACGCGCCCAGCCGTAGTAGATCCCAGTGATAACATCGGCGGGGAGATTGTCCACAACGCTTTCAGGGAAGTTTGCTGTGGTGAGTATAAATTATATCGGTTTATTATTCAGTGTGTTTACAATCACAGGCCACTTTACAGGGAACACCTGTTCTAATTGCTCGTTAAGGTAAAAAATCCTATTAGCCAATCACATGGCAGCAACTCCGCGCATTCGGGAGGACCTGTTGAGGTTCAGAATGAGGATGCATGCTCCTTGGGCTGAGTGTTTCAGGAACTGCTGGCCTTCTGGTGTTTTAACACACACAATTTAAAAGGGCAGAGAGCAAGTGAGTGGCAGTAATTAATGCCATAAAGTCAAAAGGGGGGAAAGCCAGACTGGTTCATGCTGCCTCCACAGCCACCAGGTCTTAATCCTGTGGAATGTGATGGAACATGAGGGTCATTTGTGGCGATCATGTGAAGGCGTCATGTCCATATCAACTGGACTCGGCTTGGTCCAGTCAAAAGTCAACAGCACGAGAAGTGTGTCCCAGATAAAGTGGTCGGTGAGTGTATGTGGTACTTTTAACAATTGGCACCATAAACTTTTCAGTTAAGCATTTGTGGCTTAAATGCTGATGATTATAGAACATGAGCTTTTTAGCGTCCCGGGGCCACATCCAAAGCAGATACTTAAACATACTGACATTAAAACTGTGTTACTTTAGAGTTTTGGGACGGTTATCTTTATTGTATAAGTGGTGGCTGATTACTATATGTACAAAAGTATTAGGACACCCCGGTGTTATTCGTCCCCTTATTTGCAGCCTTCCCCAAACTGTTGCCGCAAAGTCGGAATCATACATGGCTGTGCGCTCAAATTATAAAATGACTAAACAGAATACCTGGGGGGTAATCATTAAGAGTTGCGTCCGAAATACTTTGCTCCATATAGTTCATCTTTAATCTGCAAATTAAGAATTGCAACTAACGAGCAGCTGGGTGTCTACTGCGCATGTGCGATGACGACGCTTACACACTAAACCTGAGCTCAACTGTTAAAAAATAAAGAAATATATATATATATATATATTGTTTGTGTGTAGGCGGCACGGTGGCTTAGTGGTTAGCACGTTCTCCTCTCAGCACTAGGGATTCCTGGTTCGAATCCCCATCTGGGTGGAATTTCCATGTTCTCCCCGTGTCCGCGTGGGTTTCCTCCGGGTTCTCCGGTTTCCTACCACAGTCCAAAAACACGGATCAAGTCAATTGAGTTCTCCAAATTGCCCCATATAGAGTGTGACTGTGTGAGTGAGTGTGTGCCCAGCGATAGATTGGTGCCCTGTCCTGGGTCTGTCTGCCCAGCGCCCGAGACGTTCTCCCCTGGATGGGCATGGGGAACCCCACCGCGACCCTAATAGAGGATAAAGCGGGAGATAATGAATGAATGTTTGCATATATATATATATATATATATATATATATATATATATATATATATATATATATATATATATATATAAAGAGAGATTTGCGTGTAATTTGAATAAAATAAGACCAATTTGTATTTAATAATCTCAAAGACGTTAATTTTGTTGGACGTTCGATTCCAACAAACTGCAACGTCACGAAAGGTTGAATGAACGGCTGTATACCAAACGAGAAACCCGGAGGAAAGCCGAGTGCGCTGGTCGATGAGAGAACGCAATCGGTTTGTACACTAGATAGGGCGCCTACGTAGGGAGCACGGAGCTGTTTTGTGCAGCGCTACCTGTTGGGATTCCCAGCTCTTTGCTTCCTCTTCCAAATCCACGGATCACGGGGCCGCGGCAGGAGTGCGGCAGACTGCGCATGTCCGCGGCCGAGTTATGAGCCACGAGTGACGGGAGAGCCGAGCCGAACCCGAGAGAGTCGAACCCGGGAGAGTCGAACCCGAGAGAGTCGAACCCGGGAGAGTCGAACCCAACCCGGGAGAGTCGAACCCGAGAGAGTTGAAACCGGGAGAGTCGAAACCGGGAGAGTCGAACCCGGGAGAGCCGAGCCGAACCCGAGAGAGTCGAACCCGGGAGAGTCGAACCCGAGAGAGTCGAACCCGAGAGAGTCGAACCCGGGAGAGTCGAACCCGGGAGAGTCGAACCCAACCCGGGAGAGTCGAACCCAACCCGGGAGAGTCGAACCCGAGAGAGTTGAAACCGGGAGAGTCGAAACCGGGAGAGTCGAACCCGGGAGAGCCGAGCCGAACCCGAGAGAGTCGAACCCGGGAGAGTCGAACCCGAGAGAGTCGAACCCGAGAGAGTCGAACCCGGGAGAGTCGAACCCGGGAGAGCCGAGCCGAACCCGGGAGAGCCGAACCCGGGAGAGCCGAGCCGAACCCGGGAGAGTCGAACCCGGGAGAGCCGAACCCGAGAGAGTCGAACCCGGGAGAGTCGAACCCGAGAGAGTCGAACCCGGGAGAGCCGAGCCGAACCCGAGAGAGTCGAACCCGGGAGAGTCGAACCCGGGAGAGTCGATGACCCTGTAGAACGTTCTAGAACAAGCCGGTCACCGCCGCACTAAACGGCAGTAACACCGCGTTAGATACAGACCCCGGTGTTCAGTTTAAAGGTGTATTTGCGAGCCGTTAACACCGAACTGCGGTTAATAAAGTTTACACTGAGCGCGAGGACAGCCGCCGGTAACCCGCAGCGGCACCATCTCTTTTTCTTCCTGTAATCCGAAGCCCGCTGTGACAGGAGCGAGTCAAAGCTGCCGCTTCAAAATAAAAGTCCCCGACGCGTCGCGCGCATACGGCGGCAAGTGTTAGTGACGCTCAGCGAGTTCAAAACTCACTCATGAGAGAAACGTTTCTCCTTCCAGCAAATGTTCTTACTTTAAAAACAACATTTAACATTTTTATTATTTATTCAGATATTAAAACAGTACATATATTCATTCATTATCTCCCGCTTTATCCTCTATTAGGGTCGCAGTGGGGTTCCCCATGTCCATCCAGGGGAGAACGTTTCGGGCGCTGGGCAGATAGACCCAGGACAGGGCACCAATCCATCGCTGGGCACACACTCACTCACACAGACACACTCTATATGGGGCAATTTGGAGAATTCAATTGACTTGATCCATGTTTTTGGACTGTGGGAGGAAACCGGAGAACCCGGAGGAAACCCACGCAGACACGGGGAGAACATGGAAACTCCACCCAGATGGGGATTCGAACCGGGAATCCCTAGTGCTGAGAGGAGAACGTGCTAACCACTAAACCACCGTGCCGCCCTATAGTGCATATATATATATATATATATATATATATAAGCAATTAATTGTCTTTAATTAATAAGCATTAAGACAACCACATTATTATTGTATTAGTGTAGTTTTAATGATATTGCTAATATTAATAAAATGTTTCAATACAGGTTGTAGCCTAGTTTATATTACATGTCACATACAGTAGGAGTTAAACATTAGGAAACGCCCCCTTCCTCCACTTACATTGTAGTTTGTACATTGTAGATGGACATTGTAGTTTTACAGTTACAGACTGTAGTGATTGTAGTCCATCTGTTTTCTTGTTTGTGTTAGGCCCCTTTTGGTTCTCTGTTCTCTGTTGGTCAGGACCATTATTTCATGGTCAGGTATCATTTGGGTGGTGGATTGTTTCAGTTCTGCAGTGACACTGATGTGATGAGGGTGTTTTAGTGCAGCAGTTCTGCTTTAGTTTCATTTAAACACCTCAGTGACACTGCTGGGATAGGAATAATGCACCCACCAAATAATCCCTGCTCTGTGGTGGTACTATCGAGGTCCTGAGCCGTCCCTACTGTAGTCCACAAAGTCTGGAATTGTAGAAATACAAAGTCCATCTTTACAGTAAGGAAAACTGATTAAATGGACAATAATTGGCGTAAAAGTAGATAAACATATGGACTACAGTCTGTAACAGTAGAACTGCAATATCCACCTATATGGTAAGTGCAGTGTAATGATAAGAAATGTATGTATGAGAAATATAAAAAATATATCCTATACCTAAGAAAGTTTATTGAGCTGATTATCAAATAAGACATTTTGCAAATAGTTTGAGTTTTCATATTGTAGCATCAAGGCTTTGAAGTGGGAGGAGCCTGTACAATGGCCCACATAATGAGAACACTCATTATCTTAGAGATGAAAACTTACAATCTTTGATTTTTCATTCAACATTCGTTGTGCGTTGCAAAATGACTTGTTATGGCACCAAAACAAAGCTCGTATTGCAGTGGGATTCCAAATTTGTCATGAGCCAATATCAGATTTATTTGTTTTCTTTGAAATAAAACCTTTAATGACTCCCTCTAGTCTTCTATAACTCCATTTTTGCCGTTCCAGGTTTCATTTTAAAAACAATGCAAAAATGACTTCGATCAGGAATTTGAGAAAAGCCAGGTGCTTGCTGTTATTCGGGGTGGTGGCGTCAGCATCCATGCTCATGTTTTTGGTGGATAACTTCGAGAAGAGAAAGGCAGAATACAGATGGCTTGAGTACGGCGACGCCGAAACTCCAGAGGACGGATGCGACTGTACAAAGATCATACAGGGTGATCCCGAAGCCATCGATTGCTCCAGGATTCAATCACTTACAAAGGTCTTTAGAAACCAGACACAGATATCTGACGACCAATATCTTGACATGACCAGTGACTGTAATACATACCTTAAGAGTCGCAAGTATCTCCTCTTTCCCCTGAGTAAAGAGGAGGAGGAGTTCCCAGTGGCGTATTCAATAGTGGTTCACCATAAGATACAGAATTTCGAACGCCTCCTGCGGTCCATATACACACCACAGAATTATTACTGCATCCATGTGGACAAGAAAGCCCCCGTTTCCTTCATCATGGTCATCATCAGGATTGTATCATGCTTGGATAACGTCTTCTTGGCCGAGCGGCGTGAAGACGTCGTCTACGCCAGCTGGAGTCGAGTCCAGGCCGATCTCAACTGCATGAAGGAGCTGTACCAGGTCAGCGATCGCTGGAAGTACTTCATCAACCTGTGTGGGCAGGACTTCCCCATCAAAACCAACCTGGAAATAGTGCGTACGCTGAAAGCGCTGAACGGTGGAAACAGCCTGGAAACCGAGAGGATGCCCTCGTTCAAGAATATCCGATGGAAGAACAAGTACCATGTGGTCAAGGGCAAAATCGAGAACACCAACCGGAGCAAAAAGCCGCCACCTAATGGCATCACCATTTTCTCAGGTGGAGCCTACATCGTTGTGAGTCGGGACTTCGTCCGCTTCGTGCTGGAGGATCCCAAAGCTCAGGAGCTGTTCGCCTGGTCCAATGATACCTACAGCCCAGACGAATTCCTGTGGGCCACCATGCAGCGTCTCCCCGGCGTTCCCGGCTTTATCCGTCCACACATGAAGTTTGACGTCTCTGATATGCACAGCGTTTCCCGGCTGATCAAGTGGATAGGACACGAGGGAGGCACGAATGAAGTGTACCCCGCCTGTCAGGGCATTCACATCCGGGAGGTGTGTGTGTATGGGGTGGGAGATCTACAGTGGATGCTGAAGCAGCATCATATGTTTGCTAATAAGTTTGACACAGACTTTGATCCTGTAGCCATTCGGTGTCTGGAGAAGTATCTGAGACACAAGGCTCTAAACTAACGACTTTATTGACGGCTGTGCGAATGTTTCCTGTTCCAATTTTTAAATGATCATTCTGTTAGAACTCTAACCACTTAACCAGTAATGTTACACAAACGACAACCTATAGACAGACCTCTGAAAGTTAGTCATTGTTTAGTCTTTTTAGTTTTAGGCCAAACACCTGCTGCTGAATGATTCCATGGACTCTTTTATGCTGAAATTATATCCTACCAACAAAATATCAACAAAAGTGTTGAGACAGTCATGTACAGTGCCAGTCAAAAGTTTGGACATGCTTCTTCTCACTTAATTTATTTCCTCTCGCTTACCATATAGATAGTATTTTTACAATTACAGCCTTCAGTCCATCTGTTTTCATGTTGTTGTTAGTCCCCTGTTGGTTCTCTGTTGATCAGGAGCATCACAGAACAGGTATCATTTGGGTGGTGGATTGTTTATTGACAGTTCTGCAGTGACAAAGCTGTGGTGAAAGGGGGTTTTAGTGCAGCAGTGCTGCTGTAGTTTTATGTAAACACCTCAGTGACACTGCTGGGATAGGAATAATGCACCCACCAAATAATCCCTGCTCTGTGGTGGTACTATTGGGGTCCTGACCATCAGAACAGAGAACACAGTATGTACTGTAGAACACAAACAGATGAACTACAGTCTGGAATTGTAGAACTACAAAGTCCATCTTTACAGTAAGTGGATCTGATATCATGGACAAAGTGGAGCAAGAAGGGGGCTTATCCCAACTTTTAATTGGTGCTGTACTTTAGACTTTATGCATCCAACCTTTCAAGGCCCTTCCATTCGTGCTGAAAGGAAAGAGTCTTAGACTTTAACCCCATCAAACACAACGTTCCGTCTGACGTTAACTGAAGTCCTGAAGTTTCAAATGGGACGGGACTAATCTTGTGGCCAGCGTTGCAGGTTAATTTGCGTGTGTTCTCATACTTATGTCCATATAGTGAACGAGCCATCGCTGAAGGATGCAGATAGAGCCTCACGTCGCAGTTTGTTTTAATGCCGTATTGTGAAGAATGAATTCAAAGGCAGCAACTAAAAGAATGAGGGAATGAGGGGAAACGCTCTGTATAAGCTGTATAATTAGACCTTTAACCATATATTACATATGCACTCAATATGTATGCACATCTAGTACAGACAACATGCTTTTAAAACAGCTCGCTCACACAGTTGCACAACCCCATACTGACCCAGCATACATCCCCACGTACACTCAGCTGAGAGTGGAACTGCAGAGTAAGTCTCTCACCATCTGTTTTACTTTGTTATTCTCAAACTCTTTACCAAGTTGCACTGAACAACAACAAAAAAAAGAGCATGCCGGATTCATCGCTACACACACAATCTAGTGTGTATGTGTGAGCTTTGGATCTAGTGTGAACTGTGAACAGACGATCATTAGTTAACTTTACATTAAACATTAAACTTTAAATTGACCTGGCAGCTTTATGACTCTCTAAATGACTTTGCAGCTCTTTAAAGGATAATCGGTGATGAGCGAGGCGTGGTGGTGTAGTGGGTAGCCCAGGTTCCCCAAGTTCGAATCCCAATCTGGGTGGAGTTATGGGGTGTCATAGATATTTTTCTAATTTTGACATTTGATTTGTTTTGTTTTTTTACATTGCAGTCCAAAAAGGTGAACTGGCTTCTCTAAATTAGAATATTAAGTGGAAGATAATGGATGGAGGGCGGCACGCTGGCTTTAGTGGTTAGCACGTTCTCCTCTCAGCACTAGGGATTCCCGGTTCGAATCCCCATCTGGGTGGAGTTTCCATGTTCTCCCCGTGTCTGCGTGGGTTTCCTCCAGGTTCTCCGGTTTCCTCCCACAGTCCAAAAACTTGGAACAAGTCAATTGAGTTCTCCAAAATTGCCCCATATAGTTTGTCTGTGTGAGTGAGTGTGTGCCCAGTGATAGATTGGCGTCCTGTCCTGGGTGTATCTGCCCAGCGCCCGAAACGTTCTCCCCTGGATGGGCATGGGGACCCCCCCCCCCCACGACCCTAATAGAGGATAAAGCAGAAGATGAATAAATGAATAATGGATGGATTGAAGGATGATGAGCGAGTCAGTAACCTTGATGTTTCTTTATATAAACATGAATTATTTATTTTTAATACATTTAACTTATTTGTCTTTTGGAATCATGATGTCACCTGGTGGATGCCAGTCGATTTCCAAGATTTCTTGATTTGCTTGAAATGGTATGTGTGAAGGCACACATTGTGTTCATCACTTACTGCACTGGAGGATTCTGGTGTGAAATAGTATTTAATAACATGCTGCACTTAATCATTACGTTGTAGTTTGAAGAAGGTCCTCGGCCAGATCGATGCAGTTTGGCACTCGATAGTTGCAGAGAACATTTTCTCAGGTGATTTCAACTAATTTGTTCTTTTTGTGTTTGATCCGTGGGGCAAAATCAAACCTTCCCTCGTCCTACGGTCAGTTATTGTGGGGAAAACGTTCCTCATTTTGCTGTAACTTTGAAAGTGTTTTACGAGTGCTGCAATAAGTTATAAAGATTATGTTTCATTTAGCTGTTTAAGATTTTGCTTCTTTTAATTTTATTGTTATTTTTTTTTTTATTATTCATTTTTAATTCGGGGGTCATGCTGGGAGATCACTAAGCATGTCCTCCTCTCGGTCCTGGGGATGTTCTCTCCTCGTCTGCATGTGTTTCTCGGGTTCTCCGGTTTCCTCTCACACACTGCAAAAAATATCTTAAGTTTGGATTTCTAAGTAAGATAAATAATCTATTTTTTCTTATTTTAAGAAATGTAAACTATTTATTATATTGGCATAATTTGACTTGATTCACGTACATTTTTTTTTCTTGATTAGCATTTTTCTTATTTTTTTGCAGTGCAGTCTAAAAACATGGATTCAAGGTAAACTGGTTGCACTAAATTGTCCCCAGAACAGAAAATAATGTGATGAAGGATTTTTAATTCTAACTGTTGGAGCTGAACTCAAATACACGGTGAAATTCTATGACCATGAGATGAAGTCTTAATGATTTATAATACACGTGTTATTCGTTTAACTGAACTAGAAGTGTCCAAGAATCAAAATCTCTGTCCTGTGGATAAAATGAATAATTAAATAAATAAAAAAAATCGAATCAAAGCTCTGCCTATGTCTTAATCTCTGACTTATTAAAACAAACATGATGAAAGATGTGTACGTGATGCAGTCCGGGTAATACTATTGGAATCTCAGAGCATCTTTTTTTTAATTTGATCTTTTTAATAGTCAAGACATAGTTCCATTGTAAAACCAAGGCGTGATTTAGGGTGTGTTAGTGTGTCTTTGCGATTCCCAGCGCTGCGAAGTGAACATTCCAACCTTTACACCACCATGCCGCCTGCCATCTATCATAAATCAATCACAGTACATACTGTAGATTCACCGTGAATCATCCTAGAACAAGTTTTCTTTTGTGAGAGAGTTCAGAACTTCAGGAAATAAAGATTAACCAGTAACCAGAACATAAAGATTAACCATCTTTTATTTTCTAGAAATTGTGGCTGCAATGACGTGATGCGCCGCTGAAATGTGGCATCTGTCATGATCAGTGTATTATACTTCAAGAAAACTAAAGACTACGAGCTCGCACTGTTCCTAATGGAACAATAACATAATTGCCACATCGTCGCACATCGTTTCATTGTCATCCCCCTCTCAGGGGTATTAAGAACTAATGCCGAGCTATTAAAAGTAAATATATTCACTGATTATTATCTTTAAAGTGAGATGTATCGACTGCATGGCAATATGCCGCAGTAATTGAGGAGGGAATCCGTAAACAAGTTCATTTGCTTAGACAAAAGTATTGGGACGCTCACACATTACACCTACAGCAGTGTTTATGATGTCCTATTATTGAGTTGTTTTCTTATTTACAACTCTTAACAGCCCCGGTTCTGTGAGGGGAATTTGCTGTGTTTCATCAAAAACCATTGTTGAGGTTACACACTGCTGAGGGATGAAGTTCAGTCCCATCATTACAGAAATGTATTAAGAACAACTGTATTGTTACCAGCTTTGGAAAAACAGTTTGGGGAAGGCCGTTTTCTGCTCCAGTATGACTCAGTGGCGTCTGTCATGATCAGTGTATTATACTTCAAGAAAACTAAAGACTGCGAGCACAACAAACACAAAGCATGTGTTTGATTGAATAGAATTCAATCAGAAGGCTTATACTTTTGTCCATATATTGTGTGTGTTACTATTATGGGATTGATTAAAATGTTTATCAAAAATAGATTTTAAATATTTTTTTATTTAATAAGGTTGTGCGAGGGCGGCACGGTGGCTTAGTGGTCAGCACGTTCTCCTCTCAGCGCTAGGGATTCCCAGTTCGAATCCTCATCTGGGTGGAGTTTCCATGTTCTCCCCGTGTCCGCATGGGTTTCCTCCGGGTTCTCCGGTTTCCTCCCACAAGTCCAAAAACATGGATCAAGTTAATTGAATTCTCAAAATTGCCCCATATAGAGTGTGTCTGTGTGAGTGAGTGTGTGCCCAGCGATGGATTGGCGCCCTGTCCTGGGTCTATCTGCCCAGCGCCCGAGATGTTCTCCCCTGGATGGGCATGGGGAACCCCCCGCGACCCTAATAGAGGATAAAGCGGGAGATAATGAATGAATGAATGAATGAAAGGTTGTGCGAGAAACTACATTACAGAACAAACCAAACTCCAGCAGCGATAACGATGTGGGGATGACACTGCTGCCTCGCGATCTTCTTAGTGCTTAGTGGGGTTGAGGTTAGTTCTCGGGTGGGTCGGTCAAATACTTCTATACTAAACTCACCCAAACATATCTGTAAGAAACCCTGAGTCATACTGGAGCAGAAAACGGCCTTCCCCAAACTGTTTTTCCAAAGCTGGTAGCAATACAGTTGTTCTTAATAAATTTCTGTAATGATGGGACTGAACTCCATCCATCCATCCATCCATTATCTTCCGCGTTATCCTCTATTAGGGTCGTGGGGGGTTCCCATGCCCATCCAGGGGAGAACGTTTCGGGCGCTGGGCAAATACACCCAGGACAGGGCGCCAATCCATCACTGGACACACACTCACTCACACAGACACACTCTATATGGGGCAATTTGGAGAACTCAATTGACTTGATCCATGTTTTTGGACTGTGGGAGGAAACCGGAGAACCCGGAGGAAACCCACGCGGACACGGGGAGAACATGGAAACTCCACCCAGACGGGGATTCGAACCGGGAATCCCTAGCACTGAGAGGCGAACATGCCAGGGACTGAACTCAACACCTGAATTAAATTAAGAGGTGTGTCCCAATACTTTTGTCAATAAAATGTATTGAACGCAGTGTAAATCGCAAAAGAGGGAAGTTATGAATGAGTAAAACATTTAAAGTGTTTTAATTTTGATATTCTGACTTTATTCTGAATTACAATGTATTTGCATAAAATAGGTTTTAAAATGTTTTAATTGTGTACACTGCAGCCGTTTGAGGCGTTTACTCTGCACATGTCGAATCAAATCAAAGCAAAATTACAATGTAAATGCAAATAATTAATCTGATTGATTAGGATTTCTTTGTTTTAAAAAAAATCCTTAGGGCACAACGGCTTACGTGATCTGAAGCAGCGCGGCATCATTTTACCCACATGAGAAGATACCAGACACCGAATGCCTTCTGAAATATTACCACGTTGTAATAATAATAAAAATAAATTAATAATAATAGATTATTGAGTTAAATATACAGGAAAAAGTCCTGTATATATTACATTATTAGAATTATAAAGACATGCATTGGAACACGCACACTATAAACCTACATGCCTTTTGGAGCTTATATGTAGAAATCTGCTCTTTTATCCAGTAAAGCATTTGTAAAGTTGGATGTTACAGGCATGCTGTCTCTCCGTCTTCCACTTTAAACTCACCCTCCGTGCCCTTATGCACCGAGTTTCATGCTGAAAAAAGGGCCTTCCCTCAACTGTTCTTACAAATTTGGAAACAAGTTCTCGACCAAAATACACAACCTTGTGTTTGATTGAATAGAATTCAATTCAGAAGCGGTACGTCCCAATACTTTTGTCCGTATACTGTGTGTTACTATTATGGGATTGATTAAAATGTTTATCAAAAATAGATTTCGAAAAAAAAATTTTTATTTAATAAGGTTGTGCGAGAAACTACATTACAGAACAAACCGAAGTCCAGCAACGATAATAAAAATAAAAACCATGCACCTGCAGCGATGGGACTAAATAAAACACCTGGATTTAATGTACCAACAATAACTGTATATTATAATAATAATAGTATATAAAAAGGATCTAATTATGTAATTGGCTATTAGAAACTTAGTTAAAAGTAGGTACATTCTATACATTTATATATTTTACTGTAATTTTAAAAAATGTGATTATGTGTGTGTAATATATATATATATATATATATATATATATATATATATATATATATATATATATATATATATATATATATATATTATTAAGAGTGTGTGTGTTAAAACATAGACAGCAAACTGGTCCCCACAATGTAACTGATTAAATTTCAAAGTAAAACCATATTGTATATTATGTTACATTATGGTTGGAGTAAGGGCATTGTTGAAGGTAATGTTTGGTCGCTACAACATAAATGCATAGAAACAAACTTGTGTGTCTGTTTTAATAATACAAATATTAAAAGGTGTAAAAACCGAAAATGTAATGAGTCCTTATAGAACTTTTTTGCTGCATTTGACATTTAGTTGCTTTTTTTTATTATTAGTTTTTAATTATTATTCCGATATTAGACTTCAGAAATAAAATATTTCGATGGACAGTTTAACTCCAGACAGCAGTGTACAGTACACAATCTTAAAACCAATGTTCCTCTCGGAACAAACTGCCCCATAAATCAATAATCAACACAATACAGCATTGAGTGCTTGTTTGCAGAAGCGAAAGCAGATGAGAACACAAGACGAATGTGCGAGACAAAAGACGTGCCACGCTAACAGTTTGGGGTTTTTGTGTTGTCCTTGTTGATTGTGAACGTCGGAAATGTTTTTTAGGTTTTCTCGTCGCCTCTTTGTGATTTTGTCTGTTTGAAATCCACTGCAGACCGAGTTCAGAACCACCTCGCGTTGTGAGGTTCGAAAAACAAAATGGAAAACGAAAAACGTTAGGCCAAGACGGTTGCTAGTGTACGTCTGGGACGAGCTCACTGACATTTTGGGATTTAAGCCACGTGTTTGATCTGTGTTTGTACAAAGATGTGAAAATTAATGGGGATGAGTGATGTGTGTTTGTGGGTGAAGCGAGAATCCGGTTCTGCCGCTGTTCTGATCTTTGTTGAAGCATCTCGCCGACTGAAGGTGGATTGTTCCCGCCCCTCCGTCGGATAAAATGTGAAGGCATCGCGGTCCCGATCCGGGGTCCTCCCAGATGGAAAAGTTTCTCTCGTTCGGTGTAAAAGTGGTGCAGCTGGATGAAGAAGTGCAAGTGTCAAAGCACAGAGAGGGGTAGCGAGAGAGCCACTTTTTGATTAATGCTCCTTAAATTAACTGTTTACTCTGCAGACTCCCAACATTCTCAGATTATGATAATTTTTGTGTGACAGGCGGAGAGATTGATGCTCGAGAGCTTGCTTTAATTAATGGTTTTGTTTGTCTCCAGAGAATGGCTTTCTCTTCCTTCGCTCCTGTTTTTTTAAACCCTCTGTCGCTCGAAGATTGACTGCTATGTAATGGGACCCCCGTGTGTGTTTAGAAAAGTCGAGAAAAAGTATCTACAGCGATTAATTTATGTTTGAAGGAGAACGGTACACGCCGAAATGTTTGATTAGAAGTTTTGTGGGGGGAAAATGTGAGTTTTATGAGTTTGGGGAAGATTACGGAACGCGATTTCGACAACGACTTAATTTGTCGACGTTGCCTCGTGTGTAACCTAACAGTCAGGGTTGGAAATGTTTCCAGGCTGAGGATGTTTTCTCCAAAATAATCTAGCTTTAAATAACTTTAAGGCAGTTTAATTACAAATGTTTGTGTGAAGCCTGGTGTTTACGCTTCTCATTGCTTCGCGTGGGATGAAGCTGGTGGAAAGCTGCTTGTCATACGTGCTTTTAGGGACAAAAGTATTGGGACGCGTGCATATTACAAATATTACGCTGCCTTAATGATGTGATTTTCACTTAACCTCCATCCACTTTGCATCACGGTGCCTTTTGGGAAGGCTTATGGGACATTTTACTCCTGTATCTTCCTAACGAACATTTTTCAAGGGGCCGGCTGACAATCTCCATTCTACATCTCAATGCTGTTTAATGGGGTTGAGGTACGATCTATTTTGTCTTCTGTACTGACACACAGGCGAATCTGTCCTCCACATTTAACCCATCCTTGCAGTGAAACACACACACACTGAGTGAAGTGAGCACACGTGTACACGGCTCACGGGGAGCAATCGCTGTTAGTTACTCAAGAACCATTCAGACATAACATTAGGCAGAACTGGGAATCAAGCCAGGGACCATCAGGTCACAAGATTCCTTAACCACAAACCTACGAGACAGGTTCTTACACAAGATGCCTTGGCGGTGTGTCATGGTGAAATGTTCTTTCCGAAACTGATCTTAGAAAACCTGTCCTGGTTGCCTGGCTAGAATCTTGAGTTTTTTTTTTTTTTTAAACGTTGATAGTGGGACTGAATAAAACAACCAGATGTGTTCTAATTCGTGTGGCTTTGTAGTCTTCTATGAATTTGCATCCCAGTTTGAATATTATGTGGTCTGAAGCCTATAAACCAATCTGATTTGATGCTTTTGCCTCAGTCCTTTATAATGTAGTGGCGCAAAGTAATGTTTCTAAGTGGATTTATGAATGGTTTCTTGTTAATAAGGTTTTTTAGTGAGGGGTTTAAGAAACCCTTACTTAGTCCTAATAAGGGTAATGAATTTGCATGTTCTTCTGCATCCAAAAAGGTTTCCTCTGGGGGTCCTAGTCTCCTTTTCCCCTAAACCAGGACTGAAACAGGCTCCAGTATCAGAGACTGGGTCTTTGTCTGGGTACAACATGGACGTAGACTCCACTGAACTCTCTAACATAAACCAGACTAAAGTCCTCTCAACTTACATTAGTGTCTGACCTCAGAACAGATTATTTAAAAATGACATCACAGATTGCTTGCTATTGGAGTGAACAGTGTAGAAGTTGTAGAGACTGTTGTTTATGAGAGATTGTAGTTGCTGTAGCAGATTATAGTAGTTGTGGAAACCATTGTTTTAATTGTGCACAGCTGGACACAGGAGATAAAATATGAGAATAATAAGAATTCAGGGGATTAATGTTATTTTTGTGCTGGAATTTCTTAACTTTTGCTGTTTTACTGTTTTGGTCACATCTTTTATATTATTATAATTCACTCTGTTTCCATCTAAACTGGTTAAAAAATATACAATGATCCAGCAAATAACCTCCAAAACCCAGACACTCTCAATACCAAAAAAACCTTTTTAAAATGTATTATTATTATTATTATTATTATTATTATTTGTAAAGGACATTACATTCAACCTTCAACAAAAAGTAAAAAAATAAGCACCGGACTAATCTTTAAATTTGTGAAATATGTGAAGTGAAGCGGAATCTTTATCTGATCAAAAGTGTGATTATGCAAAAACAAAGGCATTAGCTGAAGAACGCAGTGTGAATGGCGGTGGCAGATCTCTGTCTGGGCTGAGTGACATTTAGGGGCGCAGGCGTTCTGCACTGGTTTAAAAATAAAACGCAGAACTAAAGAAAAAAAAGGGCTAAAAACATAGGAACTGGGTTTCTTTTACACAGTAAGGTGTGGTGATATTGTATAATAGCTAACAATTTAAATTAAAAAAATATATTTAATTGAATTACACCTTTGGATTTCATAAAAAAAACATTTGATCAATGAATTTTGTTGATCAATGAATTTATTTAGTGTTTTCAACGTATTAATGGAACAAATGAAACGATATTGGACAAGTTTGCGTTTCACAGTATAGCATGAGGCCTGACTTACAATTTAAAATAAATAAAAGTAGTAATAATAAATATTTAAATAAAAACAATTTTAAAGTGTCATAAGGATTTACGTTTTAAGATGAAACAAAACTAAGATTAAACTATCTATATATATTAGATATGTCAAATAAAAAAAGGACTTTTGAAAGTAACTGTAAGTTGAATATTCACTAAATACTCACAAATTTTTTTTTAATGACTTTGAAATGCTCTCAACCCAAACTCACTGGAAAGAACAGCCTTTAAATCTGCCTTTCTTGGTCCAGCAATAGAAACAGTCAATGCAAATTATGTTTCATTAAAATAGAGCAGAAATTAGACATATTATTATCACGTAAACGTCAAAATCTCAAGCCAAATAAACAAAGACATTTACAGAAATAATCAAATGATCCTCAAATCATATAAACGGGCGACGGTGCTTCAAATCTGAATCCAATCTCAATTTAAAACCGTTGTGATATTTTCGGGATTTTGCATTCGGAGGGAAATTTGGTTTGAGGAGCTGAAAACGAAGCACGATGCTGCCAGAGGCACATCACTCCGGAACATCAGTGTCTCTAAGCAATCAAAAGAAGATTATTAGGTTTGTGAATATAGTCTGATACCATTTACTGCGTAAAACATAAAAACATGGTTGTATTTGTGGTAGACAGATAACAGCGTGGTTTATTATTCTGCACGTTGTACATTTTTTATTTATTTAAATTTTAAATTTTTTTATTTACTATTTTATTGTACAGTTGCTAAGAGAGTAATATATTTGAAGCTCAGTAAACAAAATTGTTTACATTTGCTTTCAGTTAACAATAACTTCAACCTGAAAGGACCTTGTTGTATCTTGTCATCCGGGCACCACTGTAATACCCATCAGTACACATTCCATTTACACTTCCTGTTGATTGTTGGTATTTAAAGGTGTCTTACATGTGTCCTGTGGTATTTAAATGACAGATAATGATGGACAGTTTTAGGATAATCGTATAATTAAGGGCGAAAGTGTGGGGTGTGTGTTCTTTATACAAATCCACACCATTGCTTTTATTACCACAGCAGTTGACCTACTTGCTGTTTAGAATCCTTTGGAGGTTTAAGTTCTCTTTACAAACCACTAAAAAGCTGCTTAAGATCTCTTTACATGGTTTGAACAGCAACACCTGTAAGATAACTAACAATATGCAGAGATTACCTCTTACACTATTTGTGGGAATCATCATCACAATTCCGGGCCAAAAAAGGGGCAACTTAAATTTCGGGTCTTCTTCCATGTCCCTTGTATAATTTTTGTGTTCTGTGCACAAACTAAGCCCCCCTTCCAATCTCCAAACCTTGTGTTAAGCTATTAATTTAACAAGACCAGTCACCTCTGTAGGAGCCGCGCTGACCTGCAGACTATTACGGTCATTTTCTGGAAAATTCAAACTATATCTGGTTGCGTATCCGTCGACCCTGATCGTTGTTGAGCTGTATTATTTTTCTAGTATTTCCCACAAGAAGTTTCCCAGTCTGTCAACATAATTTCTTCATTTACAGCATTTAACCCAGTGAGATGGCTTACACCCCCCTCCTACCCCCACCCCTACTCAGCTTAGCTGTTTTTAAGAGTGTTTCAGTCTCGTGTGTTTTTTTTGTTTTGTTTTTTTTGCCTCTCCACAGGTAACGCCTGTTAAACGGCGGATCCCGGCTCCTCCGACCTGTCATCATCATGCGCATTAATGCGGAATCGCCTTAAGGTCCAGACTCGTGTGCGATAACTCATGTCCCGCGCAAATTCCCAGGCAAACAAAAGTCAATGCAAAAACACATTTCCTGCTGTCTGCAGCGTCGCTGGCGAGAATCAATCAACCGTTCATCCATTTACACTCTTTGCATACCCTTATGTCAAAGGGAAAAAAAGGCAAAAAAAAAACAAGAAACGCTCAGAGACTCGGCGTCTCTTCTGAGGCGATTGCGACGTCGTTCTGAAGAATCCATCAAGCCGCGTTTGATTGATAAGTCTGTCTGTGCTCACAGCGGTATGGCTACAGCAAATGGGGTGGCAAAGCGCGAGCTGACATAATGCAAGTCTGCGCAAGTTTTCGGAGACAGACTGGGAACGATCATGGGGGGTAAAAGTTTGATGCTACGACATGCTGCCAAATAAGACGCCGAGTTGAGGGCGTGCAAGCTGGCCCCCCCGAGTGTAATGTTCCGACATAGATGCACACCTATGGCAAACCGGGCTCATGGAAGTATTTCCCTAGAGGATTCACGGGGGCCCCGATGACCCCGCTATCCATCTTAAAATTAAACGCACATTACCCGGTGGAGACCTGGGCCGCCTGCGATATCGCTCGCGACGAGCCAGGATCGTTGAAGAGGCTTTGAGAATAAAACCCTTGATTTTGATTTTGTTGTCAGCAAGACGCGTCTTAATGGCCAAGTTCTGTAAAGGCAAGGCCATTTTTAGGGCAGTGTAATGGATCTCGCATTAGGGGCCAGCTGCATGCATACTAACACCCCGTGTGGAGAGTCAGCCCCCCTGCCTACAATGCATTATTCTTTGGGGGGTATTCGTCTTTGGGGGGCGCAAACTCGCACACAGCCCACTCAGCCTGTGAGACATAAGGCAAGGAGGTAACGCGCGAGAGGGATGAGGGCCCCCCCCCCCTTCACCCTACTCAATCTCAGTCCCTAGGAGGGCCGGCCCAGCACCTGCTTATTCGGGGCAGTGCTCATCAGAAAAGCATTTAGCGTGCTCGCTAACTCCAGGCCATAATTAGGGTGGGTAATTATTTACAGGCGGCGCTGGGCAGAGCTGGCCTAGCATAAACAAACAGGCGGCTCAGAGTCACACGACAAACATCGTTAGCTCTCCGCTCGTTTTCGTCCAAATGGCAAAAACACTAGCAGCATGTACTCCCGCTCCCCGAGAGAGGGGGAAAAAAACTTCTGGTCTGAAAAAGCTGTCGATCGTTTCCTAAACACATTTTGAAGAGGCACAACTATCGTAACATCTGCAGTCAGACTCGCACACACAACTACACACGCGCTCACACACTCATGAATATGATAACGTGTGAAATGACAGATTTATTTGTGTGTGGCTCCAGGCTTTTATCTCTGGCACAGTTCATCAACTCCTCAGCACGAGGACTGCTAACCAACGTAGCGTCTGCACATGCTAATTACTGGACCATGGTTAGCTACAACGCTCAGAATCTCTCGCAAACTATCAGATCTGTCTTTTCCCTTCCGATTGTCTTTGCTACATTTATCTTTAGCCCCATAAATAAAGATGTAAAACTGTAGTTAAATGTTTATAGTGACTTTCCTTACCACTCGCTCTCGTCGGCGTCGTGCTAATGCGTTAGCATGCGTTAACATCTTCTGCATTCGATTTGCTTCGCCACATTTATCTTTAGCTTCATAAATATAGAAGCAAAGTTGTAGTTTAAAGCTGGCAGCGAGCTTTTCTTTCCTTTTTTTTTTGTCTGCTTGCCGGCGTTTTTGGGAAATGTGTCACGGTAGCATTGCGAGGCTATTCCATTACATCTCTTCCAAATTTGGCTAAAGATAGAAATTCTGCTTTTCAGTGTTTAATAATTTTCTTCGCAAATATTAGACATTCAACGTTTAAAACGTAGGCATGATGAAAACAAATCAACACAAAATGGAGGCTTGGCGGCGTTTTTGGATCATGACTTCAATATATTTAAGAGGTTTATAATCCAGAGACCAGATGGTAGATTAATTTAGAATGTGATTTATGGACCATATTTATTTTCTTCTATTCTTTAGGAAGCAAATTCCACGTTCCACAAACTCGGTGTTGTTCATCATTTTCAGAGGGCAGTCATAGGCTTGTGGTTAAGGAGAACCACCTTTGTGGCCTGAAGGTCCCCGGTTTAATTCCCGGTCCCACCAAATACTATGGCTGAAGTGCCCTTGGACAAGGCCCCTAACCCCAATTTCTCACAGGGCGCCATATACAGCACTGCTCACTGCTCTAGGCATTTATACTGACTTCATTCATTGATTATCTTCTGCTTTATCAGTGGGGTTCCCCATGCCCATCCAGCGGAGAACGTCTCGGGCGCCGGGCAGATACACCCAGGACAGGGAGCCAACCTATCGCTGGGTAAACACACTCACTCACACAGACACACTCTATATGGGGCAAATTGGAGAACTCAATTGACTTGATCCATGTTTTTGGACTGTGGGAGGAAACCGGAGAACCCGGAGGAAACCCACACGGACATGGGGAGAACATGGAAACTCCACCCAGATGGGGATTTGAACCGGGAATCCCTAGCGCTGAGAGGCGAACGTGCTAAACCACTAAGCCACCGTGCTGCCGTGCTCACTTCACTCAGTGTGTGTGTGTGTCACCTCACGGATGGATTAAATGTGGGGGACAGATTCCTCTGTGTGTAAGAACAGTAAGCAAAATAAATCACTATCTTCATTACTTTTTTTTTAAATTCCACACCAAAGTGCCTATTTGCACCAGGTTACAATTCCAGCGCTGAAAGTCTGCAGTCATGACTGGCATGTCAGACTACGATTAATCTGAGCCCTCATCTCGCTGGATGTTTCGGTTGTTGAGGCTAATTCAAACAGAATGTGTAACGCTGTTTACTAAGCAGGGTCTCTTGTGTGTATTTAATTGCGCCAGCAGCGAGAAAGATGGAGAAAGTGAGAGTAGGAGAGAGACGGGAGCGCTCCAGATGGCTCGGAAGTTGTCTGTTTTTGTTTTTTTTCAGAAGTTTTAATTAGCCTCAAGAACATTTAAAGAGGAAATCTTTGTGAACTTTTGTTAAAGATGACTAAATCATGTTTAGAATGGCGTGGCAACCTTTGCAACACCTCACGGGAACCAGACCTTGTTGCTAACCCGGTTAACCTGGTTAGTAAATTGGAACGAACCAAACTCGTCAGGCAACCCAATTTATTACAAACAAAAATGAAATTAAAAGTTCAGCGGTTAGCACACGTCTCTGCGCTGGGGATCCAGGTTCGAGTCCCGATCTGGCTCGAGCTTTTATGTTCTTTTCATGTCCGTGTGTTCTTCTCCGGTTTCTCCAATTTTCTTTCCAAAGTCCAAAAACATGGATTCAAGGTAAATTGGCTTCTCTAAATTGCCCCTATCTAAATGGCCCCCTGTGTAGTGTGTGTGTGTGTGAGCTCAGTAATGGATTTGCACTGTGTCCTGAGTGTGTCCTGCCCAACGCCCGAAACATTCACCCCTGGGCAACCCCCCCTCCCCCCAAAACCAAGTAGAGGATTAAGCGTAAGATAATGAATGAATGAAAATGTGATGGTTGAAAAATACCAATGTTTCTTTTTAAAGTAATTATTTATTTATTATTTTTGTAACGAGCCCCCCCTTGGGCTTGTGATGAGCTTTTTTACAATTTACTGTGTAAATTTTTATTTACACATAATAGTTTTATTTTTGTGGAAACAGAAACTTTAAAAAAAAAACTTCAAACAAAACAACTTCCACATCACCTTACCATAGGGGGAGTGTAGACTTGAGGTAAAGGAAACAGCCTTGTGACCTGAAGGTCCTCGGTTCGATTCCCTGTCCCACAAATGCTATGGCTGAAGTGTCTTTACATGTAGCCGTGTTCAGGGCTACACCTGGAGCGGTATGTGCGCTCACTTCACTTTGTGTGTGTGTGTGTGTGTGTGTGTTTCACTGCATGGAGAGGTTAAATGTGGAGGACAGATTGCTCTGTGTACGAGAAAACAAAATAGATCACTTTACTAAGAGCAATGTTTTTGGTTTGGTTCATTTTTGTGTTTTTTTTATTTTTTTTTTTTTTATAGAACCAGACAATTTTAAGTCATATCGATGCGTAAACAGAGAAAATACAAACAAGTTCACAAACTTTTAAGCACCATTGTACTCACCAGGAACCTCGTTTACTGAAGTAAAAGAGCTGTAACGACTTAGGAGTGTAAATATGCTTTATCCAAATAAAACCAACCAGACGTAACAACTCGATGCTTTTGTTTGTACTTGGTAAATCTGTACGTCTTCTTTGTCTATATATATATGTATATACACACGTGCTTAGATATATATGTCCTTGCTCTCCAGCCATTACGTACTAATTGAATTAAGTTTGTTTAGTCCTGTGCAAAGCGTTTAGGGCCTTGTAAATGCCTCGGCCGTGGCTTTGTTCTTTTCCTCACACAATTAGGAGATAATATATAAATATATACATACTGCAAATGACATGCATATAACGGCTTCATTTGAAGCCTGCGCAGGTCATTAGTAACCCAACAGGGCGCTGCAGTGCCGGCGGTCCCTCTCTGCCTGCCCGACCAGTCGAGATTTATTTGATATTAACTCCCTAATGGCTTAACTCCTTTTTTTTCGGCTAAGATATGCACCGAGGTCCGTGGCTAACGCTGCCATTCAGATGAATGCTTATTTATTCACTAAACGAGGATCTAATGTTCAATGTTCCTTGGACACCAAGGTAGTGCCGGGGGAGGTCAGATTTCCCCCTACAGCTATATACATCATTTATTTTACACATAGCCCGGTATTGCACACTGGGCAGCCAGGGCAAGGGAAACGACTTTTATGAAAATCCAAAGCAGCGAGACGACGAGCGCATTAAGAGCGCCGGCGAAGGGAGCTGCGAGCCGGAGCCGTATGAGACGCCATTGAGGAGATCGTCTCGCTGGCTCCGACACTTGACGCCTCATAGCTGCGGAGATGGTTTCGTAGCGCAGGGGGTTTTCAGCTCTTGAACTTTCCAGCCTTTTAGCACCACTGCTCATTTTGTCTTCCGTTGTTTTCGTCAGCGTGTGCTTAATATTCTTATGAAAAGTTACTTCCGAAGGATTGCGAGGCAATCATGTCCCATTAATCACACATTCTGATCCTTCATTTAGGCCTACTGTTTGATGGAGCTTACAGAGTAATGGGACTGTAGTGATGCTATTTATACATCAGAGATCTATTTCAGGGCTTAAAAAGTTGTACGGTGACACACGGCAGATATCCGGCTACTTTCTCTAATGACTAAATTTGGATTAATAGATTTTAAAAGCGTGGTTGTACCTGTATGGTGTACTATGTAGCCCAGAGATTCTCAAGTGGTAGGTCGCGACCAAAAAGAGAAGTGCAGACATGTTCTGGTCGGATCGCAGATAGCTTGTAAAAAATAAATAATAATATATTTTTTTTCAATAATTAAGTATTGATGATTTTGTATTTGTCTTTTATATTTAAAGAGAAATTAAGAGGCACATGCCAGCTGCGCAAAGCATTCTTGGTGCCCTGGTAACCACCATTCGTTTGCTGGTTACCCTTCTCTTTAAATTTCGGATGATAATTTGAGTCAAGAAGACGAAATGCAAATATAACCTGGAGTCTTCTAAATGTTATTTGGCATTCATTGTCATTCAAGTTTCGTAAATGCTCTTAAATTCATATGATAAAAAATGGTTAATAATCTGGGTTTCGGTGATGTTATCTAGTCCAGTTTTTAAAGGGAACGATTGCTGAGTAACAGGATATCAGTTTCTCTAACAGTCAAAAAATGCCATCTAGTGGCCAAATTACAGAACACAATTTATAGACAACAGCAATAACAGGTTTAGTGCTCATCAGGAATCAGCTCACGGTCATTGGCGGAACAAAACTAATATATTTACCTTAATGCTACTGCCATATTAATCTGCTAATTCTGATATGTATGTTTTCATATAGGACTTGAAATATAAGATTTTTTATTACACTAGTAATTGTCTACTAGTAAAAATAGTGTATTTTCAAAGTGTATACTGTTATCCATTATGTAAAATATTTGTTTTGAAAGTAATCATTGATTAAAAATGGTACATAATTATAAAAATTTAAAAAGTTCCATATTTCCTTCTGTAGTGTAACGTATTTATAACCTTGCATTATATAAATAGATGCTAGTAAAGCATAAATACCCTGATATTGCACTTAAGTACAGTACTTAATCACTTAAAGGTCTATGTTTAGGCTTCAGCTGGACCCGGTGATGATTCCATTTGGTTATATAGAAACATTAGGTATGGAGTAAGTGAGGGGATATGGCTCGGGTACATTAGATATAACTGTGAGCGAGTTGTAGTAGATAAGGGCTACTGGTGCCCCTTAGGGGCGATTGGGTGGGGGGCGGTAATGGGGAGAGACAGACTGGAACTCAGCCAACTGCACGATTCACTAAGCTCCCACCAGGGGAGCAAAAAGAAGACAGAGGCCGTGTGTGTGTGTGTGTGTGTGTGTGTGTGTGTGTGTGTGTGTGTGTGTGTGTGTGTGTGTGGCGAGCAAAAAAAGAGTCGAGTATTAGTAAGTATAGCAGAAAGTCTTATTGTAATAGCCCAGAATATGAAGAATAACATACATGTTGGTTTGTTTGAGGGCAAATGCTTGGATATGACAGGTGGAGACAGAAGGGGTTGGTATACTGTAAATACATAGACCGGGGGAAATGATGGATGGACTCCGCTGTAGTAGATGAGTATTTAGTTATTTAGTATTGATCTAATATTCATTGCGGTTTATCGAAACCTATCCTATTCATTTTTAGCCTCCTTCCAATATATCTTTGTCTATGTCGACATAATTCATGCTTTGAATTTAAAAGCTTTGAAGCTTTAAAAGCTTTGTTCGGCCTATAGAAGGATATAATCATCCTTCTGAACCCGGCTTATGATGCAAACAGTGTAGGCGTTAATTTATGAGTAATTGGTCGCCTTTTGGTGTTTCATTCATTATCTTCCGCTTTATCCTCTATTAGGGTCGCGGGGGGGGTTCCCCATGCCCATCCAAGGGAGAACGTCTCGGGCGCTGGGCAGATACACCCAGGACAGGGCGCCAATCCATCGCTGGGCACACACTCACTCACACAGACACACTCTATATGGGGCAATTTGGAGAACTCAATTGACTTGATCCATGTTGTTGGACAGTGGGAGGAAACCGGAGAACCCGGAGGAAACCCAATTGGACACGGGGAGAACATGGAAACTACACCCAGATGGGGATTCGAACCGGGAATTCCTAGTGCTGAGAGACGAACGTGCTAACCACTAAGCCACCATGCCCTTTTGGTGTTTTTTTTATTTTATTTTATTTTTTTATTAACTGAGAAAATAAAAAAAGGAAAACAACTTCCACGTCACCTAAATAATTAAAAGTTTCCCCTGCACTCAATCACTCTTTTCACCAATCTCTGGTGTTGCTGCTCCAACCATGTGGAAGTGGAGACATCATGACCGGCTTCTCTGTGGTTGTACAGAGTATATAAACCAACAAACTGTCCTAAAGAATAAGTATATGTGTTAAATGTGATGGTGATCAAAGCAACTGTGTGTTATTGTATAGACGACCTTTACTCTTATTTATAAGATTACGATTTAATCTCATCCCGTCCAGTGAATTTAACATTAGAGGAAGTTTAGAAGCTTCACTCTGTAAACTATTTAAAATCATCATTCGGTGATGAGATGTCGTTGTCGTGAGGGTCTCACTGTGAGGGTCTCAGTGCTCAGACATTAACCTGACCGTGTAAAGCTATAAAGCAATCAAACGAGTAGGATGCTAATCGTTATCGATAAATCATGAGGTGGCTCCGAACTCCCAACAGGACCCCTCTAATTGATTTAAATGCCTCGTGATCGCTTACTGAGGGGTCTCCGCCATTATTAGTCTCTCTGATTACAGCTTCCCTTCACGTCCTATTTCAAAATGAGACTCGCAATCTTTTGCCCAAAGCTGCAAAAATAATTATTAGCATCTTTGGAACAAACAGAACACCCCCCCCACCATACTCTTCTAACACACACACACACACACACACACACGTGCACGCACTTCGCCTCGCGGCCCCAGCAGACCCCCCTCCATGCGCACTCATCTCCCTCTTCCCTTTTTTTTTTCGCCACGTTCATCCCTTTAATTTATGCAAAATTAATTGATATATCTTTTATAATTGATGTGCTGTAAAATTAACGAGTAATTTATGTAATTAGTCCATTAAGGATAATTCCGAACATATGCTCGATATGCCCAGAAGGTGCGCTTTACAAGTAGTTATTTGTCCAGGACTTGAATGTTGTTAAGAGAAAAAAAGAGAAACGAGAGAAAACATCTAATTAATTTCTTATGCGTATCAGCAGCGTGGCGTCTATTTAACACTGCGCTTTGTGGGAAGCAGGTTTAATATTGATCTAAAAAACCGCCCACAACGCGGCCGGGCCTCGCGGTGACAAGTTAAGACATGGCTCTTGACAACTGCCTTCTTTTGTAAACATCGTTTTTATCCGGGGACCGAGGCCGTCTTGCGCTGAGGTGACACGCCGCCCGGCTTCGGTGCTTTAGCTCGGGCAGGTTTCTCCAGGCTACGATGCGGCGTCACGTTTGCTGAGACATAATTAACCAAGGAGGCCATGTATGACACTCCCACAAGATGCTCAAACAGTCACGGCTTTAAAACCGTACGTCCTCTCGTGACACAGGGCCTGGGTTCTCCACAGGATCTGCCGGGTGAGAAGACATGATGGCCTGTAGTGATAAACTTGATGCACTTTTAGAGAGTTAGACCAAATACAGTACCCGAGCAGAAGTTTGGACACGTCCCCCCCCCCCCTTTGCACCACATATTGTCCATTGTATCAGTTCCACCTGCCGTAAAGATGGACTTTGTAGATCTACAATTCTAGACTGCTTCAATCCACTGGAGGATGGCTGATCTAGAATACCGGTACTTAGTACCTTTAATGATCTTAAAGGCTGTTTCTAAAATGATACAACAGCCGTCAATTACTGTCTCTCAGAATACAGTGTATACTACTGCACTCTAAAGCTTTACTTTCTAACCTCATGATATCCTATAGTGGCATGTCTGGGACCCAGAAGGTCACAAGGATGTAGCCACAATCATCTTCTCACCCAAGACACTGTATAATGGAAAACTTTATGCTTCCCTAGTATTTTTTTAACCAAGTATATATATATATATATATATATATATATATATAATGACCATGAAAGCACGACCAAATGGTTGATTGCCTAAAGGCCCATTGAAACCTTAGTGGGCAGTATTGGTGGCCCAGGTTGAGTAAAAACAAACGTTTGGGTGCATTTGACCAGCTTTGGCAGGCAGTCTGAATGCAGATCCAACCTGAATATTCAGAAAGCAACGGGCTGTAGGTGTTAATCTCGTTCCAGCCCTTTTCACCCGTGACCCTTTAAACTGCTGAAGGACTGAAACACTTCACGGGGGTAATGAGAGAGATCTGCTGGAATTAATTGACATCTCTTTGAATATTCATCACTTAATCTAACCAGTGCGCTTTTTAATCATAGCCTATCGCTGGCCGTCTCTCTCAGGAAGGTAAATCACGGCAGGCCTAATTAATGTAATGTATTCTGCGACCCGTCGGGAGCCTGCAAGGAAGGACGGGGCGCGCCGGTGAGCTGCGGGCCGCTGCGCCCCGTTTTCTGCTGTTTACCCGAAACGAGACACACGGGACTCGTTTTCTTCTTATTTCTCAGCAAATCCGAGCACCACGAGGACTTCCAGCTCGAAATCTTTACCTGCCTTAAAACTATAGGCTGCGCGCAAAAGGCGTGAAAGGCGCTCCGGCAGATGCGCGCTTATACATCTCATTATTCTCCATCCGCAAATTAAGCTGGAATAAAATCTTAAGGTTAGAAGTATAATTTATTGAGGCGCGGACCCCTACAGTATAATCAGCCGTAAAAGTTTATAGTCAAATTTCACTTGATTGAAATTAAATGCGGCTTTTGCGTAAATTATAAGGCTGCGCTATTTTACGGCGTAGTTTCTTTCTTTCTTTTCTTTTTTTTTACATTTTTGTTTTATATTTGTACCACGGGTAACTCGCTTTATTCAGCTGTTAAATATAGTCTTATGATGATGGGAGTTATTGTGAGCAAAGTATAAGAAATAAAAGATTCCACGATCGCCGTTAAATAGACATGGATTTATTTTTAGGTTTTTAAAAATACTAAAGATATATTTTGTTTGATTTTGTGCTGTTTTACATGATGGTCAGAGTACTATTAGGCTGTTGTTATTAATGTCTTGTCATGTATTTTATGGGATTATTTCTCCCAGGGCGTATTAGCATTTTTAGGCTGGTTGAATTGCCAGCGCTCCTCTGATTGGCACAGATGAAGTTGCTATAAGTGCATGTGAAATCGGTTCCTCCCCCTGTTTCCCCCCCCGACTCGCAGGGGGTCGGAACCTCTAATATTCATACGGAAAGGGTCGTGAAGACACGAGCGCATAAAAGTCGGGCGTTTGGGATGCTGAGGATGCGCTAACCTCGGGTACCAGGCGAGAGGACGCAGGTGAGGCGCAGGGGCAGAGCAGCGAGGTAACTTTGAAAAGTCTTTCAAGTACCGACAGTATGTTATCACTCGGCTTCTAAAACGACCCAGACTTGACACCATCCCTGTCCTCTGCTGGTTGATCCGACGTTTCCCTTTTTAACAGAAAAATTACCTCTTGAATTTAATTAAACACCTACAGGCCACTGAGAGGTACTCTGCACTTGCCAATGATGGACGTCTGTTTTTTCTCCAATGGAAACATTTTGGACAATTGATCGATTCTGTTGATTGACCGTTACCTCCGACATCCTCGAGACCACTAGAGCCATGCCTCGACCGGGCAAGAACTCCTACAGCGACCAGAAGCCACCCTACTCCTACATCTCTCTAACAGCCATGGCCATCCAGAACTCGTCTGAGAAAATGCTCCCCCTAAGCGACATCTACAAATTCATCATGGACCGCTTCCCGTACTACCGTGAGAACACGCAGCGCTGGCAGAACTCGCTCCGGCACAACCTGTCATTCAACGATTGCTTCATCAAGATCCCCCGGCGCCCCGACCAGCCAGGCAAGGGCAGCTTTTGGGCTCTCCACCCGGACTGTGGTGACATGTTTGAGAATGGCAGCTTCCTGCGACGTCGCAAGCGTTTTAAGGTGCTCCGCATGGAGCACGCCGCCTGCAAGAGTGCCCCGATCCTGCACCCGTACCATCCCCATGCCCAGCATCATCCGCATCACGCCCATCAGCATGCTGGGAAGCTGGGCATGGGGCATGCCGATTACCTCGGGACCATGGGACGGCTCTCCCACTTCCAGAGTTACGCCCTGGGGGGTGGGCAAAGCAGCGGATTCAAGCACCCCTTCGCCATCGAGAGCCTGATCGGACGAGACTACAAGGGTGTCATGGCAGGAGGGCTGCCCATAGCCTCGGTCATGCACCACCTGGGCTACTCGGTACCAAGCGTGGTCAACTCCGTGTGGCCGCACGTAGGCATGCTGTCTGACTCGACCCCCGTCTCGTCTGAGTACCCTCCATTCGGGGTCGCCGTCAAAGGACTGTATCATCACGCAAGCGGCCATAACATGCCAGCCGTACCAGTTCCTATTAAGCCCACCCCGACCTTGGGTGCTGTCTCTGCTTTGACAGGCCTAGCACCTGGGACAGCTCCGCTCTGCACCCGGATGGACCGAGAAGCCACAGAGCTGATGGAGGACAAGAACGGAGCGCTTCATCCTGCCCTGCTGCAGTCCTGAAATTAATCAGAGACAGTCCTGACTTGTGGGTACGTACCACTGCATGTTTCGGACCTGCACTCGAGACCAAGAAGGCATCACAGAGTGTAAAATGTACTTTATATTCATCCTTCACTATGCGTTCTGTAATAGTGAACTATCGAGACCTGGATGCTTCTCGAACTGCGGCTTTGTATTTATTCTGTAAGTCACTACAGAATGTGATCTGTTCCTTATTGCACTTCTCTGGTAGGTTGTCTCTTGATAGGCACTGACGTGTGTGGTAACAATCATACTTTTAAAAAAAAAATGCAAAACATTTTCATTATTGACTGTAATTTATTGTCTTATTTTTTATTATATTAAGACTTTTTTATGCCTCATACCTTAAACCTTACCCTGCCCCATCTGCACTTCTCTGTATACACTATTTCCTATACTGTAAATGTTTCAAATGAATTGTACAAACTTAATTAAATTTGATTCCGACTTGTACGGATCGGGGCACTGCCTTCGTAAAGACCCTCTCTCCTCAAATGCACTGTGTTCGAGAGTAAAGGAACGACCCCGAAGTTGAATCTGCTCTATAAAAATGAGAAACGTGGATGTTTAAAATGTTTAATGTACAGATATAATAACTGTTATGGGGTCTTTCCAAAACCTCGGGCCCGACAGCCTTAATTCCATAGACATTGTACAAATAGTTATTGAATTGTTAAATATATGGTGATTGCTGCTGTATATTTGTAGTATAATTGAATGATTTATCTTAACGAATCAGTGGAGAAGGAACGCAAAAAGAATTTTTTCTCTGTGCCACTAGTTTTCTCCCGAAAATATTTATAATGAAACATTTTCTAAAATAAATAGAGTTGGATTTGAAATGCGTTGTATGTTCATCATTTGTGCCTCCAGAATGCAATGATCATGTTATAAAATAGGTAACGTTTATAAGGAAAGAATTTGACTTTGCTTAGTTTTTGCAGGACCTTTAAATTATTTTTAAAAAGGGTAAAAAAAATTTAACAACAAAAATTATAAACAGGATTTTGGTTGTGAATTTGATTGAGACCGTCGATTTAGACTTTGTAATTGTCTTGATTTTTAACAGAATCTCAGAATAGCTATGTTAAAAAAGGACTTTTGTTTTAAGCTAAGCTTAAATGTGTATTTTTATATGCTGTTAAATATTTCATATATATATATATATATATATATATATATATATATATATATATATATATATATATATATATATATTACGTATATATAATAGTTTACAGATTCAGATGTAATAAAAAAAATCATTCAGATTTAAAAAGTAGAAAAATGTTTAACATGCTTGTTTTTTTTCATACTGTGAAAGTAAATTCTAACAAGATAATGAAAAATGTATATTATCTTTTATTATCACAGGACTTTTATTGTGGGGGGGATAGCACACGAGTCTCTTAGCGCTGGAGTTCCAGGTTTGAATCCAGATCTGGGTGGAGTTTCCATGTTCTCCGAATGTCCACATAGGTTTTCTTCGGTTCGCTTCCACAGCCCAAAAACATGGATTCAAGGTGAATTGATTGCTCTAAATTGCCCCTATAAAGTGTGTGTCTTTGTGAGTGAGTGTGTGCCCTGCGATTGATTGGCGCCCTGTCCTAGGTGTACCTACACAGCCCTCGAAACATTCTGAGATGGGGATGATTATATGATGAGATGAGATAAAAAAGCTTTGTACAAATAATATTTATTATATAATAAACCTTTACATATCTTAAACATATCATGTACATAACAGTTTTTATACTTGTGAGTAAATTAAAACAACAGCAGGATTCATCTATATGTACATATTTTATTATTTTATAGTCAAGGAAGATTTATAACCTAACCTTTTAGATAAATCAATATTTGCTAAAAACTAGCTAGCATGCAAAATAAAATTACTTTTATTACTTTTTATTAATTATATATATATATATATATATATATATATATATATATATATATATATATATATATATATATATATATAATCTCTGAAGAAGTTACCTAGCTGTTAGCCTTTCTCTGAGCTGAAATAGTGTTTCAGCTCACTAAGTTGCTAATAAAAGTTTTCCTTGCTGCATATTCTGGTAATGCTGTAACTGTTTAACATGTAAATAAATGTTAAAACCTTTCAAAGAGTCGTTAACATTCACCTCAGTCAGGATTTAGCGCTTTGTAAACCTTTGCCTTTTAGCGTAGCTCTTGGAAATGGAATTTTATTGATGTTTTCACTTCAGACCGCCTGTCACTGAGTTAATATGTGTATCTACAGCTTTCAGGAAACACAGCTGATGTTTTGTATCTCTTTACCCCTACAGTTGTCTTCCAGATCAATTAGCTTGCTCACACTGTTTCCTAAATGAGTATCATTTGCAAACACTGGACTAAATTCCATGTGTTTTTTCCCCAAAGTCTTTGTGAAGCAGCTGAAATCAGCCAAGTTCACCCAAATGGATGTGACCAGTCTTTCAGGCTCATGTCATTCGCTTTCATTCATGCTGTTAGTAAGTAAGTCAGAGTTGTCTGTAAACTTATCGCCTTTGGGTCATAGGGGTATGTAGACTGGGTGTGTGTGTGTGTGAGGGGTCTCTCTGTGTGGGTCTGTGTGTGTGTTTCATGTTTTATTAATAAGAAAAAACACTTCTGCACGATATACAATTGTTTATTTCTCTACTTTAACATAGTAGGACTAAATGTAGAAAATTTGGTCTGTATGGGGAACAAAATATATATATAAAAATTAAATTTAATATTTCATGTATATGTTTCAGGAAATCAATGTTCTACATTTTCTGTGAAGTGCCCTTGGGCAAAGCACCTAAACTCAATTGCCGGGGGCACCTAACCCTTGGATGCCGTGTCTACGTATATATATATATATATATATATATATATATATATATATATATATATATATATATACATACATACATACATGGTGATGGTTAATCTTTAGTTTTTATTAAAGTTCATCAGTGTCACAGTTCAGTCTGTATTTAAGGTTAAATAAACAAATGACTTTTAAACCTGATATATATTTTTTCTCTTTCCTTAATTACAGTAAAACAGCTGAATGACTATATGGAGGCAATTCTAAAATAAATCCAATCCGCATGGTTCAAGAAATCCAAAAAAAAAAAACAGGGAAAGCTTAAGAAGAGTCGTTCATACCTGAAATTATAAACAGTGCTGAATCCCATTACAGGTCATGTATAAGTGTGCATATGAGTCTATGGATGTAAAAGGGCTCGGGTTCAAGAGCAGGGGGTTACGTGTGCGTTAGCTTGTTGATGACTACCAGCGAGCGCACAGGACACCAAGGGGGTTCACCTCCATGACTTCAAAAGGCTGTTTGATAAAGTCGTTTTGTCCTGCTCGTCTTGAGATAATTTCAGCTTTGAAGTTCTGAAGCTGGTCCTCTTCAGAGCACAAAAGCGGCCGGTCCGCAGGCCGTCGAGAGTGTGACTGTTTAGCATGGCAAAGGCGCACTCGTACACCTACACGCACACGCTAACACGGGCGCGCTCACACCAGCAGTGTAGCGAACCTGCCCCATCAACAAATAAATCAGATGTGCAAGTGAGCGAGGGAGGTGAAAACTACACCCACAGTACCAGGCATGGTCAATACTGATGAGCTGCTCGTCCTCAGTCAACGTTTCTGTTACGTTTTCCATCTCTCTGCTTGTCTGTATTTTTTCTATTCATGTATCTATTTGTTTTTATGTTTATATTTGTCTGTACTTCCATTTGGCTCACTCTTTACCTACCTACCCAAGCCCCTTCTCAGCCTGGGCCTGTGATGACGTTCCGGTGTAAATGTTAGGTTTAATTGGTAATTTCTCTGTGTTTTCTTTTTTGTAGAAAAATAAAGCAAATTTAACTATCTGAGACAGAAAGATTACAGAAATAGTCCTAAAGAGTAAGAGTGTCAAATGCCGTGGTAATCGAAGCAACAGTGTGGAACACACACACACACACACACACACACACACACACACTCTCACACACACTCTCACAAAGACTTTCACACAGATCTTTTCATCTGTCTATCATTCTGTGTATCTCTTTCTGCATTCTATTATTTAGTTTCACTTACATTTTCAGATTCTGGATTTTATTGAACTCTACCCCTTTAGAATGTGCATCAATAATCAATCATTTGCTTTAAATTATAACCTGTGGAACCCAGTGTGATATGTAACCTCTGGGCGGTTGACTACTTACATAAAGATGGCTAAAATAGGGGACGTAGTTTCTCATTACAACCAAGTTACAAATATAATGCTGCCATTTTTCTCTCTCCTTAACCTTTATCAATATTAATTTCCTGATGAATGGAAATAAAGTCGTGGGGAAGTTGGTGCACCGATGGCTGTTGATAAGAATCTGATATGAGATATTATTTCTAATTTGTCTGACTTAAACAGGGTGGAGGTGAAGCGCTAATCCCCTTCATAATGAGCACCCTGACTCATTAAGGTTCCTCATCATCAGAAACAGCAAAGCAAGTTTGTATATCCATTAGAATCCACTAAGCTGCCACTGAATTTGGGGTCGACTGGAACTAATAGAGATTTTCTATTAATTGCTTAAAACACATAATTGCAATGATGGATGCAGTGTTTAATTCCAGTGCTTTTAGGGCTAATTGAAAAAGATTGGAATTATTAACATAAATTAGATCTTAAACATGGTCTGATTTACATAAAGGCTGGGGTCGACTGTGTAACCTTAACCAAGACAATTGTTGATTACAGTGTAAACATCTTTTCCTCCTTTTTTTTTTATCAGCAGTGATATTTCCTTTAGATCCTGAGACTGAGATGAACACCCTGTTGGTTCCTTCACAGAACTGCAATGCAGGTAAGGTCTCAACTTCATTTTGACAGTTTCACAAAACACATTGAGCCCTATGTCAGCGATTTTTAGTGAGCTATAATCTCAGAATTTAGTGTCTTTGCTATCGGAACAAAGGAAAAGAACGCCTTGTGTTGGCTGTGTTTTGTGTGTAACATGCAATAAAACGATCAGTGTGTCCCTTGCCGTTCCCTTTATAATCCAGCTGTAGTTCTGACTTTGGTGAATTGCGATTTGATTGCTATTCTGCCTCCAAGATAGCAACGTCAGAAATGCACCTGAACACACCTCATTTTGGGATGGCCACGCCCATCAGGGGAGATATATTCACAAGCAGCGTTGCTATTTAAACAAAGCAGAGGAAAGTTGTGAAAGTATCCTGTTGGCGAGGTGTAAGATCTTGACACGACTTAATAGGACGCCTTAAGGTCTTTGCGTTTAAAATTTGTTCATGTAGTTTGAGATTAGATTAAATTTCAGTCGCAGTGATTCATACACTGCAGCCGTTCGCTCTACAGCCACCAGCTGGTCAAATTCAGCACAGGCGCATGGACGTCTCCTCTCATCAGCGAGCTTTATTACTGGCCGAGTGGCTCCTGTCTCGTTATCTGAGCCAGCTTCAATAAAACCCTCATCCAGACTACATTAGTTATATGAGGAGAGGTCACGAGGACAATGGAGGAGGTTACAATAATTCTTGTTCACTGCACTTTATACTTTAATGAAGTAGTCCTCATTCTGTGTGTAGTCCAAGGTCCAGCGTTCTCAGAACTTCGTCTTTTATGGGATTCAGTAGCTCTGATTATTATAAATTAGGGTACTTCTTCTGATTACTTCGGATGACGTATTAAGTCAAAGTAATAAGTGCCTTTTGGCAATCGCCACTTTAGTCCTTTAGACGTAGAACGTCTTTTATCTGCTTTTGTCTTTTTAATATATATATACATTTATAAACGGCACGGTGGCTTAGTGGTCAGCACGTTCTCCTCTCAGCACTAGGGATTCCCGGTTCGAATCCCCATCTGGGTGGAGTTTCCATGTTCTCCCCGTGTCTGCGTGGGTTTCCTCCGGGTTCTCCGGTTTCCTCCCACAGTCCAAAAACATGGATCAAGTCAATTGAGTTCTCAAAATTGCCCCATATAGAGTGTGTTTGTGTGCGTGTCTGTATGTGTGAGTGTGTGCCCAGCGATAGATTGGCGCCCTGTTCTGGGTGTATCTGCCCAGCGCCCGAAACGTTTTCCCCTGGATGGGCATGGGGAACCCCCCCCCACGTGACTTTAATATAGAATTAAGAGTAAGATAATGAATGAATTAATGAATATGCATTTATAAATATATAAATACTATTTTTATACTTTGGGCGGCACGGTGGCTTAGTGATTAGCATGTTCTCCTCTCAGCGCTAGGAATTCCCGGTTCGAATCCCCATCTGGGTGGAGTTTCCATGTTCTCCCCGTGTCTGCGTGGGTTTCCTCCGGGTTCTCCGGCTTCCTCCCACAGTCCAAAAACATGGATCAAGTCAATTGAGTTCTCCAAAATGCCCCATGTAGAGTGTGTTTGTGTGCGTGTCTGTGTGTGTGAGTGTGTGCCCAGCGATAGATTGGCGCCCTGTTCTGGGGGTATCTGCCTAGCGCCCGAAACGTTTTCCCCTGGATGGGCATGGGGAACCCCCCCCACGACCCTAATATAGAATTAAGAGTAAGATAATGAATGAATTAATGAATATGCATTTATAAATATATAAATACTATTTTTATACTTTGGGTGGCACAGTGGCTTAGTGGTCAGCACGTTCACCTCTCAGCGCTAGGGATTCCCGGTTTGAATCCCCATCTGGGTGGAGTTTCCATGTTCTCCCCGTGTCTGCGTGGGTTTCCTCCGGGTTCTCCGGTTTCCTCCCACAGTCCAAAAACATGGATCAAGTCAATTTGAATTCTCCAAATTGCCCCATATAGAGTGTGTCTGTGTGAGTGAGTGTGTGCCCAGCGATGGATTGGCGCCCTGTCCTGGGTGTATCTGCCCAGCGCCCGAGACGTCCTCCCCTGGATGGGCATGGGGAACCCCACCGCGACCCTAATAGAGGATAAAGCGGAAGATAATGAATGAATGAATGAATTTTTATACTTTATACTGCAATGTGTAATAGTGTTGCATGTCTGTCATACATATGACATGATATACAGCACCAGTCAAAAGTTTTTTGTCTTTCTCTATCGCCTATATTCTCCACCCAACATCTAGATGGATGCTAGTTTTACAATTACAGACTATGGTACAGGGCAGCACGTTGGCATAGCACATACGGGGATTCAGGTTTGAATCGCGAGCTGGGTGGAGTTTCCATGTTCTCCATGTGTCTGTGTGAGTTTTCTCCGGGTGGATGATTTAACTGGAAACGATTCTGGAGACAGCATGATGGTTGCCTTTCAGAACATTATCCTCCACCTCGGTCGAAATCCGGAAACTTACACTGAAAGATCTTATCAAAACCTGCAAGAGCGCATTAGCATGTGTTTGTTCATCTCTTTCTGATGCTCGTCTCTCATTTCCTCAGCTGCTCCCTCTGCACATTCATCTCTCTATTAGAGAAAGCAATCAGGATTTTATTGAACTAATTAACGGCGTCTTCAGCTCCGTACCTCGCTGCCCTCAGCCAAACCTGTCACCTCCTGCAGAATGTGGGCGTGCATACGGGCTGCGGCATCAGTGTGCTGCTCGTTCATATGCCACATATGTTAATGATGATTATCTGTGATTAAAGAATAGAATTCCACATTAGTACTTCGCTCGTTATCAGGGTTCCTGTTGCCTCTGCTGACAGTTTATAGCGATGCCCTCACATGCTGTACAAACTTTATTTAACACTTGTTTTAAATATAATACTGATTTTGGACAGGATGTTGGCTTGGTGTTATGAAATTATGATGCCATTGTGGTCGGAGGAAGGGATTGGGTGGGGTTCCAGTCTGTCTTGCTCTCTCTAGTTTGGCTCTCACCGTGTTTCGATACACAACCCCGCATCTGGGGCAAAAAAAAAACAAACACAAGACACAAATGATCAACAAGTTTATCTCATTTCATTAGCTTTTGCTTAAATCTCTACTAGGGTTTCCATGTTCTCCCCGTATCCATGTGGGGGATTTTTTTGGGTCTCCGTTTTCTCCCACAGTCCAAAAACATGGATTCAATGCAAATTGGCTGCTCTAAATTGCCCCTATATAGTGTATATGTGTGGGTCTGTGTGAATGTGGGCCCAGTGATAGACTGGCACCCTGTCCTGGGAGTATCTGCCCAACGTCCGAAACGTTCTCCACTGGATGGGCATGGGGGACCCCCCCCATACACACACATCCCTAGGACAAGATAAATGGAATAAAGCGTTGCATTTTATTTACAGTGGGAGTAACTGACCAAGTGGTTTGATGATAACTCCCAGCACTGCTGCCCTTCCCAGTCCGTTGTTCTTCTCCATCACCTTTACTCTTAGAGAAAAGTTTTTTAAACCTTGTTCCTCTTCGTGTGGCTCTGTGAAGAAGAAGTCCTCGTTGAACACGGGGTTACGGCAGTTCTTGATGGTGGCGCTGTGCTGCCTCTGCAGCTTACCTGGGCTCAGGCTCAAGGTGAGGCCACAGTGTAGGGGCCGGGGGTCACCAGGTTCACGCACGCCCTCCAATGAGATGACACGGATTCGAACCGTGGCCAAATCCCCGGACAGGTTGGATCGGGAAGCAGACAGACGAATGCAGCCCCGGCAGGGGAGAAGGAGGACATGCTCACTGTGGAGGTGTTCCTGACAGTGCAGCATGTCCAGTGGGGATTGTAAGGGCGGGGCTAGAGATGAAGACCCACCATGAGCTTTGGTATTTGGGTTATTGGAGCCGAAAGAAATGACCGATTCGTTCGACGCTGAACGTGACGGTTTTTGGGGTTCAAGCTGGCCTCTGATTGGAGGAGGTGAGTTGTATGGGGATGAATCAGCTGAGGAACAGGTGTCACTCTCCAAATTGCCCACCGTCAGAAGCACAATGGAGGGTAGTTTTAGTGCCACCTTTGTGGTCAAACGCTCCAGCTTGTAGCTGGAGAAGGCTGAATGAAACAATGACTCCTTTCTCCGTGTATTCGGACTCTCAAACAACCCAGACTCATAGTTGTTCAGAGAAAGTGCGAGTGGTTTTCCAGCTGCCTTGATGCAGGAGGTATCTCCAGCTTTTACTGCAGGGATTTGAGGCTTTGCTTCAGACTTCTGACAGCCAGTGGCTCTCGCTTCAGTGGAACGATGTGAGACAGCGCCCTCTGCTGCCCCTAACGAGCATCTGCTGAGCCTCGGAGGCAGAAAAAAGTCAGGTATTTTGTCAGGGGTCAGGACATTGCAGTGGAGCTTGTTAAGAAGATTGACTTTTGCAGAGATGTCATCTGAATGTTTACCCAACAGTCGACTGACCTCAACGGGGACGCTCTCAGCGCTATCTTGGACTTTTCGTAGAATCCACATTATTTTAAAAAGTACCTGGAATTTAAAAAAACATCCAAACATCCACATTTATTCATTCATTCATTCATTATCTTCCGCTTTATTCTCTATTGGGGTCGCGGGGGGGGGGGGGGGGTTCCCCATGCCCATCCAGGGGAGAACGTTTCGGGCTCTGGGCAGATAGACCCAGGACAGGGCCCCAATCTATCACAGGGCACACACTCACTCACACAGACCAGACACACTCTATATGGGGCAATTTGGAGAACTCAATTGACCTTGATCCATGTTTTTGGACTGTGGGAGGAAACCGAAGAACCCGGAAGAAACCCACGCGGACACGGGGAGAACATGGAAACTCCACCCAGATGGGGATTCGAACCGGGAATCCCTAGCGCTGAGAGGCGAACGTGCTAAACCACTAAGCCACCGTGCCGCCCACATTTATTATTAATAACCACTAAGGCGCGGTGGGGTTCCCCATGCCCATCCAGGGGAGAACGTTTTGGGCGCTGGGCGCCAACCCACCACTGCGCACACACTCACTCACACACACAAGCACACTCTAGTGCTCCAATCCATCACTGGGCACACACTCACTCACACAGACACACTCTATATGGGGCAATTTGGAGAACTCAATTGACCTTGATCCAAGTTTTTGGACTGTGGGAGGAAACCGGAGAACCCGGAGGAAACCCACGCGGACACGTGGAGAACATGGAGACTCCACCCAGATGGGGAATCGAACCGGGAATCCCTAGTGCTGAGAGGAGAACGTGCTAACCACTAAGCCACCATGCCACCCATATTTATTATTAATATTAATATTTTAGCATGGTCAGCATATGTAGTGGTCAGCGTGTCTGCCTCTCAGCACTGGGGATCCAGGTTTGAATCTCAATCTGGGTGGATTTTTCATGTTCTTCCTGTGTCTGTGTGTGTAAGTGAGTGTTTGCCAAGTGCTAGATTGGTGCCCTGTCCTGGGTGTATCTGCCCAGCACCCAAAACAACCCACACGGACACAGGAGAACATGTGAACTTCACCCAGTTTGGAATTGGAACTTGGATCCTCAGCGCTGAGGCGGATGTGCTAACCACTCCACCTCCGTACCGCCCCAATTAGAGATCGGACACATATTCCACTATCATTATTACTACAATACCAACACTCATTCATTCATTATCTCCCGCCTTATCCTCTATTAGGGTCGCGGTGGGGTTCCCCATGCCCATCCAGGGGAGAACGTCTTGGGCGCTGGGCAGATAGACCCAGGACAGGGCGCCAATCCATCGCTGGGCACACACTCACTCACACAGACACACTCTATATGGGGCAATTTGGAGAACTCAATTGTCTTTATCCATGTTTTTGGACTGTGGGAGGAAACCGGAGAACCCAGAGGAAACCCACATGGACACGGGGAGAACATGGAAACTCCACCCAGATGGGGATTCGAACCGGGAATCCCTAGTGTTGAGAGGAGAACGTGCTAACCACTAAGCCACCGTGCCGCCCATGATAAATAATTCATTCATTCATTATCTTCCGCTTTATCCTCTATTAGGGTCGCGGTGGGGTTCCCCATGCCCATCCAGGGGAGAAAATTTCGGACGCTGGGCAGATAGACCCAGGACAGGGCGCCAATCCATCGCTGGGCACACACTCACTCACACAGACACACTCTACATGGGGCAATTTGGAGAACTCAATTGACTTGATCCATGTTTTTGGACTGTGGGAGGAAACCGGAGAACCCGGAGGAAACCCACGCAGACACGGGGAGAACATGGAAACTCCACCCAGATGGGGATTCGAACCGGGAATCCCCAGCGCTGAGAGGCGAACATGCTAACCACTAAGCCACCGTGCCGCCCCAATACCAACACTCACATAGTAATACACTTACCTGTCTGATGGTTATATGTGCAAATCCAGATAAAGTGAATGAATTAATGTGTCTGAAAGTCTTAATTGTCCGACTTCTGTCGATCCAACACATCTAATCGCAAAAGCTGTTGTCCCCAACATGTTACTCTGCCTCTTATATTACCTTCAGTACCGTTTGATCTCTGTGACCTATGGCCACCTCAGCAACCATTTGGATTTGTCATAAGGGTACAGTGTGCTTCATCCATGTGGCATTTGAAATCTCTTTGTTAAATGCCAGAAGTGACCTTATTTAGTATGACCTTTAAAGACCTTACAGGAGCCAGACCCTGTGTTTGCACCACCTGCTGGGTTTGTTCTAAAAAAGGGGTATTTGATCATGTCTGCAGCATGAATGCAGTGCTATTAGAGAACGTTACACAAGTGTAAGATCACTCTCTATTCACTCTTTCATACATTTACCTTCATTGTTTATTCATGCATTGCATTATGTCCCTTTGCAACATACCAGTCAAAAGTTTGGACATGCCTCCTTTTTTGCCCCACTTCTTGTCCATGTTAGCAGTTTCACTTACTGTAAAGATGGACTTTGTAGTTTTACAATTCCAGATTGTAGTCCATCTGATTGTGTTCTACACTACATACTGTGTACATCCCCTTGATTCTGTTCTAATGATCAGGACCCCAACAGTACCACCACAGAACAGGTATTATTTTATCCGTGCGTTATTCCTATCCCAGCAGTGTCACTGAGGTGTTTAAATGAAACTACAGCAGCACCACTGCACCAAAACCACCTCACCGCATCAGTGTCACTGTCCACAGCCGAAATGATACCTGTTCTATGAGGGTCCTGACCAATAGAGAACAGAGAACCAACAGGGGACTAATAAAAACAAAGAACACAGATGGACTACGGTGTGTAATTGTAAAACTACAAAGTCCATCTATATGGTGAGTGGAACTGAAAACATGGATAAGTGGAGAACAAAGAGGCCTGTTCAAATTTTTTGACTCGTACTGTATTTCATTATGTGGTATTTATTTAATGTTTATCCACCAGCATCCTTTAGTCAGCATCATGTGATCACTGTTGAAGGATCAGCGGATAACCAACACAAACTGTGCAGCAACCCTGACCTACTGTACAGTCTCCGAATTACATTTACAGAGTGGAGCAGATGAATCCCTGATGAGGTTTGTATACATCCATCCATCCATTATCTTCCGCTTTTTCCTCTCCTAGGGTTGCGGTGGGGTTCCCCATGCCCATCCAGGGGAGAACGTTTTGGGCGCTGGGCGCCAACCCATCACTGCGCACACACACACTCACACACACAAACACACTCTATATGGGGGTAATTTGGAGAATTCAATTGACCTTGATCCATGTTTTTGGACTGTGGGAGGAAACCGGAGAACCCGGAGGAAACCCACGCGGACACGGGGAGAACATGGAAACTCCACCCAGATTGGGATTCGAACCGGCAATCCCTAGTGCTGAGAGGTGATGCCAGAAGTGACCTTATTTAGTATGACCTTTAAAGACCTTACAGGAGCCAGACCCTGTGTTAGCACCACCTGCTGGGTTTGTTCTGAAAAACTCACACACACAGACACACTCTATATGGGGGCAATTTGGAGAATTCAATTGACCTTGATCCATGTTTATCGACTGTGGGAGGAAACCGGAGAACCCGGAGGAAACCCACGCGGACACGGGGAGAACATGGATTCGAACCGGCAATCCCTAGTTCTGAGAGGAGAACATGCTAAACCACTAAGCCACCGTGCTTATACAGTATTAATAAAGTATTATCATCATGTGCATTGGGGTTAATGGCAGGTGCCATTGCCCTCATGAACCGTTAGTCATAGCGGTTCAACAGATGCCCAATCATGTTTAAGGCTAATCTTAGGACCGCCCACCTCATTAACATACCAACACAAATAAAGTAATAAACGAATGAGTGTAGTATTACTATAATGCAAAAAAAAAAAAACTTGATTAAAAACATGAATAAATACACATATGAAGTTTACCAATGTCATATTTGATTACCCAATGTATTTTAATATGCGCGTTAATAAATTACTATGTATTCATTAGTATATTTATTTGTTTACACATATGGCGTTTTGGTCCTCCGTAGTAAAGTACATTTGTAATAAAGTAAACTATTGTAAATATAATACTTTGCATGCTGATGCTGATGTTATCATATTTTAGGCACCGCCGTCTGGTTGAAGTCAAGCGGGCTGTAGGTTTAACGCCGTATTAGACTACTGTAACGCTATAGGCCACTCAAGCCATCAATATTCCTTTTCTCGAGTCACAACGGCGCAACCAGCCAATCCCAGATGGTAGGCGGGACTTGTCTGAATGGGTGTGGACGACGACTCGCCCACCGGCTGTCCGGGATAGCGTTACGGCTGTACGGGAGTTTAATGAGAACAATGCTTAACGAGAAGCAGAACACGAGCGACTGGAACGCCGCGGATAAACCATTCAGCTGTTTTTAAACTAGCTGGTGAGTATTTTTCGAACTTTAAGTGCAGCGACGAACGAAGGCAAATGACAAGGAAAGGGAAGGAATATGAAGTGTGACGTGTCGAATTCTCCTGGTACACAACGTTCCATCGAACACAATACTAAAAAAACCTATTAATGTGTCGTTTATTTAACTTCAGACACTAAGTACAAAGTCATAAAGACTTTTAAGACTTGGCAACTAACTATGTAACATCAAAGAGGTTGCTATTCCGTTAGTTAATAATTACTGTTATAATAATATACTATGCGAAGTATTTTTTAAATTAATTAATTAATTAATTAATTATCTCCCGCTTTATCCTCTATTAGGGTCGTGGTGGGGTTCCCCATGCCCATCCAGGGGAGAACATCTCGGGCGCTGGGCAGATAGACCCAGGACAAGGCGCCAATCCATCGCTGGGCACACACTCACTCACACAGACACACTCTATATGGGGCAATTTGGAGAATTCAATTGACTTGATCCATGTTTTTGGACTGTGGGAGGAAACCGGAGAACCCGGAGGAAACCCACGCAGACACGGGGAGAAGATGGAAACTCCACCCAGATGGGGATTCAAACCGGGAATCCCTAGCGCTGAGAGGCGAACGTGCTAACCACTAAGCCACCGTGCCCTCCTATTAATTCATTAATTTTTTACATTTCTTTATATTAGAGCCGATCGAGACATAAATGAGTCAGTTGTGATGAATTTCCGGATGTTTGTGAGTTCCTCAGCATCACTGCCCAACCTCACTGAGGTCTTATTAATTAAAGAGCACATACAGTACCTGTCACTAGTTTGGACACGCCCCTTTCTGGCTCCATTTACTATATCCTCCACTTACCATAAAGTTGGAGTTTGCAGTTTTACAATTACTGTGGTCCATCTGTGTTTTTTTGTTTTTGTTAGTCCCCTGTTGGTTCAGGACCATAGAACAGGTATCATTAGGGTGGTGGATTGTTTGTTGTCAGTTCTGCAGTGACACTGATGTGGTGAGGGGAGGGTAGTGCAGCAGTGATGCTGGAGTTTCATTTAAACACCTCAATGACACTGCTGGGATAGAAATAATGCACCCACCAAATAAATACCCACTCTGTGGTGGTACTATTGGGGTCCTGACCATTAGAACAGAGTACACAGTATGTACTGTAGAACACAAACAGATGATCTACAGTCTGGAATTGTAGAACTACAAAGTCCATATTTACAGTAAGTGAAACAGGACAAGAACAATAAGAGCAAAAAGGGTGTGTGTCCAATTATTTCCCTGGTACTGCATTTATTCATATGCTTATAAATGCCTTTTATGAAGAGGTTTAGCCGTCGTGTTTAATTTTTCTTCATTTTCCGTGGAGCTTAAAGAGCTGCTTGATTTGGCAGAAAGAGGAAGATGACTTCTGTAATTTGAAGCTTTAAGCATGACTTTTCATCATTCTGCTCTTTTTCACAACAGACTGTCAGTGATTTCTACACATGTTGTGTGTTTGGATTGCAGTATGAAAGCCAAGCTCTGATTCTCAGTATTCAAACTCTGCTGGGAGACAGCAGTGCACCCCTGCGTCTCTGTGGAACATGCATGACGTTTCTACATTATTGTGTATTTACAGGAAAAGAACCAGTACTGAGGTTCTAGTAGTGAAATGTAAAGACGTTTTGAGACACCTTCAGTCAGACTCTGATGATGGTTGTTAGTCTTACTCTATTAAATAAATGCCATTTGCCAATGCCATTAAATATTTGCCATTCACCTACAGTGAACAAGTCACTTCCCCTGTTTGTGTTAAACACCCAACCCACACCACCCCCCAACACACACCCACCCACCCACCCACCCACCCAGCCATCACGTACGTCTGTCTTTATCAACAATGTAACCTCTGTGACACAGGCCACAGTCCTATCAATGGTGTCTTCGTCTCTCTACACAATGCAGGATTCATGTCCACATGGCGTCCAGCTCCCATTGCTGGGTGTGTGTGGGATCCATTCAGAGAACCCTTTAACCCATTAACCCTGTAGTGTCCAGTGATGTAGGTGAATGTGGATCATTCAGCGTCGATATACAAACAAACTGAATTAAAATATTCACAATATTAAAAAGCAAATAGACTCTTTAATATCGTTATTAAATCATATTTAATTTCTTCAGTGGTTAACAGATTAGATTACATTAGGGGCCCTATACCCCTTACACCCCACATTTTACACCCCACCTCAAGTCTATTTTACCGCCTTCTGCCTGTGTCATTTAAATAGCAACTCTGCTTGTAAATATATCTCCCCCGACGGGTGTTGCCGTCTCGAAAGAGGTGTATTCAGGTGTATTTCTTGCAACAATGTACAACAATGTTCATTCATCCATTATCTTCCGCTTTATCCTCTATTAGGGCCACGGGGGGGGGGGGGGGGGTTCCCCATGCCCATCCAGGGGAGAACGTCTCGGGCGCCGGGCAGACACACCCAGGACAGGGCGCCAATCTATCGCTGTACAACAATGTTAATGTTTATATTTATGTTCTCTTTTTGTTTTAAGGGAAATGCAGTGGAGACACACTTATGGACATCATTGGACATTTTTCGTGACTGGAGATACCGGGAGAACTTAGAAGTGTTTGTTGTTTGTGTCGGAATCCCTTAAAGTCGCAACGATGGATCTGTTTGGTTCTCCTGTCAACAACATTCTGTGTATGTTACTTGGCATCTCCTTCACCGTGTGGTTCACGCTGCTCCTCGTGTTCATCATCGTGCCAGCGGTGTTCAACGTGTCCTTCGGGATCCGGCGGCTTTACATGAAGACGCTGCTCGAGGTGTTTGAGGTGAGTAAAGATGGCTGAGGCACCTGGGATACAGAAATCTACAGAAAACTGGCACGTGGCCCAGCGTGCTGAGACCAAACCACATGAGACGGATGATCATTTACTAAATTAAAGATAATAAGCTCAATATGAAACAAATCAGGGCTCTAATATCATCTGCATAATGTCTGCTTAAGCAGAGTAAAGCAAGCGGTGAGATATGTGCACCATAACTGAAATAGAAAGAGGCGAGGGGCTTCAGCAGCTGATAATTTTAACTGGTCTGGTATCTTGCTCATACCAGATGCTTCTTCCACAGAGTCTTCTGTACTATATCAGTAAACCTTAGAGCACATCTGAGTGAGAGGTCCCCGAGAGATCATGTTTAAAGACCAGGAACCTGGGTGTTTATTCATAGCAGCTTGGGCATTAAATGCACAGCCATGTAAAGTTGGTTTTAGGGGTGAGCTGCAATATTCGCTGATTCGACGATTCGATTCGGAGAACCGTAGTCGACTATGAACCTCATAGTCGAATGTACCATTTTGACCACATGGGGGCGCCCATGGCTGCTGCTAAGAATTAGTTTTTACATGAAATGTCTTTGTTTTCGTTATATATATATATATAGCCTTTTGTCAAATAAAATCATCCTAATTTCTGTTAATATTTTTTTTTAATGATGTGTGCGCTTTAACAATAGGCTACACATTAATAAAGCTCCCCCCAAAACGGGGATCCCATTTACGGTGCTCTAGAAAAACAAGTAAAATATTTAAAAAATCTTTTTTAAAAACCACTCTTATAGCGCCATCTTGTGGTGAAATTTTATATAGGGAAAATCTGACGAATCAGATTCGACTATGAAAATCCTTAGTTGAAGACACCCCTAGTTGGTTGATACTCCCTTCCACAAAGCAATAGTTTGAGTACAACAACCAGATCTCAATCCAATGCAGCATCTGTGGAATGTCCTGGATGAAGAAGTCCCCTCCATTGAGGCTCCACCTCAAAAATTAGAGGAGTTTTAGGATCTGCTGCTTCTTCGTATCAGATACCACAGCACACCTTCAGGGGTCTAGTGGAGTCCATGACTTGATGGGTCAGGGCTGTTATGGCAGCAAAAGGAGGACACATGTTCCAGTTCCACTTAATGTACAGATGGACTTTGTAGTTCTACAATTCCAGACTGTATACGTCCCCCTTTACTCTGTTCTAATGGTCAGGACCCCATAAGTACCACCACAGAGCGGGGATTATTTGGTCAATGCATTATTCCTATCCCAGCAGTGTTACTGAGGTATTTAAATGATGCATTAAACCCCCCCTCATCACATCAGTGTCACTGCAGAACGGACATTAAACAATCCACCACCCAAATGATACCTATTCTGTGGTGGTCCTGTCCAATATAGAACAGAGAACCAACAGGGGACTAATAAAAACAAAAAATACAGATGGGTTCTGTAATTATAATACTACAAAGTCCATCTATATGGTAAGAGGAGGAAATGGAGAATGGATGAAGAAGGGGCGTGTCCAAACTATTGACCGATACTGTGAGCTGTCGAATCCTCATGCTTGTTCCATGATATCTGTATTAAACTGTAATGAATTCTTCTATGTTTTGTCAGTGGGCAACACGTCGAATCGAGAGAGGAGCCAAGGAGAACCATCTGGTTTATAAACCCAATGCCAATGGTGGGTATCTATCGAGGCTTGTTTGCCTGTTAAGAACAGGTCTGCCTGTTTGTAAAGGCTGTTTGTTTTGGTGTTGTCCCAGCGGTTACATCTGCTTCAGTGTTTGCTGTATCTACCTACAGATAGTAGTTAATTATATGTCCTCACGCAACAAGGCCTTAAGGTAACAAAACGCCACAATAAAGAATATCTGCCCGGTTGTAATACAAAAGTAAGAGGACACGCCTGTTAATATCAGTAGCATTCCAACGTGTGTATAACCTCAACCATGCAGTCGGCCTTTAGAAACGTTCATGAAGGAATCGGTTGTCTGGCGTTGACATAAAATACAAAACCTGTGTGGCAGGAGCATTATGGTCTGGGTAACCATGGTTCAGAAACTGCATGCAAGCAGGTGGGCTGGTGTAGCACATCAGCATTTAATGTTGAGGTTATGTAAATATGGTTTGACGCTTTACACGTCTCTGACTGTCTGATGGATGTATGATGGTGGAGAAAATTCATTTGCAGCAGTGCATCGTTCAGTGTCATCCACTTATAATCAGAAACTTTTGGTTGCCTTGTCACTTTGCTGCAAGTGTAAGTTCTGTGTTACAGAGGGTATCCATCCATCCACCCATCCATTATCTTCCACTTTATCCTCTATTAGGGTCGCGGGGGGGGGTTACCCATGCCCGCAGGGGAGAACGTTTCGTTCGCTGGGCAGATACACCCAGGACAGGGCGCCAAACTATCGCTGGGCACACACTCACTCACACAGACACACTCTATATGGGGCAATTTGGAGAACTCAATTGACTTGATCCATGTTTTTTGGACTGTGGGAGGAAACCGGAGAACCCGGAGGAAACCCACGCGGACACTGGGAGAACATGGAAACTCCACCCAGATGGGGATTCGAACCGGGAATCCCTGGTGCTGAGAGGAGAACCTGCTAAACACTAAGCCACCTTACAGAGGGTGTAATAAATAAAATAAAAAAATAAAAAAAAACATTTTCACTGGATGATGCTACCACCACCATGCTTTACAGTTAAGAAAATGTTTTTGGGGTGTTTATTGTGTTTGTGCTCCATGTAATGCAGTGTCCAAGCCAAATGCCTCATCAAAGAACAAAGTAAATTCCAAACAAGATGGCACGCTGGCTTAGTGGTTAGCACCTTCGCCTCTCAGCACTAGGGATTCCCGGTTCGAATCCCCTTCTGGGTGGAGTTTCCATGTTCTCCCCGTGTCTGCGTGGGTTTCCTCCGGGTTCTCCGGTTTCCTCCCACAGTCCAAAAACATGGATCAAGTAAATTGAGTTCTCCAAATTGCCCCCTATAGAGTGTGTCTGTGTGAGTGAGTGAGTGTGTGCCCAGCGATAGATTGGCGCCCTGTCCTGGGTGTATCTGCCCAGCGCCCAAAACGTTCTCCCCTGAATGGGCGTGGGGAACGCCACCGCGACCCTAATAGAGGATAAAGCGGAAGATAATGGATGGATGTTCATGTCTTATGCGGATAAGTTAACAAAACCTCTTTGTTATCTCATCTTATGACCTAATGATCTAAAGCAGTAGGTATTTTATTAGTTCTCGATTTCTTTTCAAGGCATTATAGCCAAAGAACCTACATCTCTAGAGGAGGAGCTTAAAGAGAACCGTGGCATCGGCAGCAATCAGGACCTCGGTGGCTCCTCCCCCTCGCCCTCGGGGCACTGCCTTACCTCAGACTTTGCC